>LGRX02013913.1:0-11039 GCA_001247695.2 Cymbomonas tetramitiformis
TGAAGGGATTGTCCCGATGGTGGAGCCCGGTACGGAGGAAGATCCAGTGCAGCAGCAGCAGAGTGGCGCCGTCACTGGTGGCGGCGCCTCGGGCTCGGGACACGGCATGCCACCCACAGCTGCCACTGCCGTGGAGCAGCAACCGGAGGGGATTGTCCCAATGGTGGAGCCTGGTACGGAGGAAGATCCAGTGCAGCAGCAGCAGAGTGGCGCCGTCACTGGTGGCGGCGCCTCGGGCTCGGGACATGGCATGCCACCCACAGCTGCCACTGCCGTGGAGCAGCAACCTGAGGGGATTGTCCCAATGGTGGAGCCCGGTACGGAGGAAGATCCAGTGCAGCAGCAGCAGAGTGGCGCCGTCACTGGTGGCGGCGCCTCGGGCTCGGGGCAGCAAAAGCCACCTGTGGCTGCTATGAAAGGACTGCTTCAAAATGCTTTGGCTCGCTCTGAAGACATCAATTTAGAACGATTGCTCTTTTTGTTGTTTGAAGATTTCAAACGAGGTGTTAGATCCTTCCATGCCTATATGGCAGAACGAATTACGGTGTATGACACCATGCCTTTGCGCTTGTTTTCTTACTACGATCCATTTGATGGCATTTGCAATCTTCTTGAGGACTACATTCGCTTTGGCTTTCATAAATCTCATGACGGTTGTGACGGAGCTGAATTTTGCAAACTTCGTTGCCAAGTATGTAGATTTGTTGGCGAGAAGGGCGTCATCATCTCTGCTGTCATGACTCGTGTGGAGTATCTTCTCGATGGTGGTTATTACTTGGGCTTCTGGGACCATCCAGACCACTATGACGACATCATTGCAATCGCTAAGGACCCGTCTTCATTTCATGCCATTGAATATTCTGGTTTACCTGACGGCATAGCGGGTTTGGGTCCATCATTGATGAAATTTTATGACGTGTATCTATCGCAAGCTACTCGTGATAGCATGATGACAGAGAGGAAGGGTGGAGAGGCCGCACGTGTGGGAGTGACAGGTAATTATATGACTTGTTGGTACTGTCAACATGTTTTTTTCTCAATGTGAATCTTATTGACATAATGCCTGTGTGTGTTTCACAGGGACTGTAACTTCTTTGAGAGCATTCGCACTTTTGAATGAGCAACGCGGAGATCTCACCGACGACCTTCGTGCAACCATCAATCAGAAGCGGCGTGAGGCCAAACAGACCTCGAGTCATGTGGACAACGATAAAGACCAGCACGTTGCAGCTTACCAAGAGCGAAGAGCAAACGCTGATGCTGAGGTTGCATTTGCAGCAGAAGAAGCAGCGAGGAATGAGGCTGAGGTCAGGCGACAAGAACAAGAGAAGGCGGAGAAACAAGCAAAGGTCGCCGAGGAACGCTCACAGAGAGAGAAGGCGAAAGAATTAGAGCAAGTTGCAGTGGCGCAGAGAAAGGAAGAACGAGAGAAGAAACGAAAGGAAGCTCTCCTCGAAAAACAAAAGAAGCAAGCAGCTTCCTTAAGGTAAGTCCACACTTTAAGGATAATAGTGATTTGTTGAAAGCATCATTCGATTGTAACACTTGTCTTTGAAATCATCAGGTAAAGTGAATGTTTCACAAACTTCTAGTGTGTGCAATGTGCAGGCAAATAGAAATCCGTAAGAAAAAGGCTCTGGTGAAAAGAATCAGCAAGCGGGAGTGCTTATGCGCTCTGCATGCACGTGGATACACAGAAGTGAATGACAAAACTAAGGTGGCGACATTGCGCGACATGCTGCTTCCATTCATTGATGAGCTCACTGCCCAACATTCCACACCTGGGTCTATCCATGATGAAATTGCGGCCCAGGACACCACTAATCTACCCGAGACAGCTGCGGAAGTGTCTGCCCCTATCGCCACGGCTGCGCCAGAGCTCGCACCCGAGCTCGCCACGGCGACAACAGAGCCTAGCGCTGCACTCCCCACCGACACGCCCGAGCTGGCCGCCCCTCTCGCCACGGCTGCGCAAGAGGTCACACCCCAGCTCGCCACGGCGGCAATGGAGCCTAGCGTTGCACTTCCAACCGATGCGCTGGAGCCGGCCGCCCCTCTCGCCACGGCGGCAACAGAGCCTAGCGCTGCACTCCCCACCGACACGCCCGAGCCGGCCGCCCCTCTCGCCACGGCTGCGCCAGAGTTCGCACCCCAGCTCGCCACGGCGGCAACGGAGCCTAGCGCTGCACTCCCCACCGATGCGCCCGAGCCGGCCGCCCCTCTCGCCACGGTTGTGCCTGAGCTTGCACCCCAGCTCGCCACGGCGGCAACGGAGCCTAGCGCTGCACTCCCAACCAATGCGCCTGAGCCGGCCGCCCCTCTCGCCACGGCCGCGCCAGAGCTCACACCCCAGCTCGCCACGGCGGCAACGGAGCCTAGCGCTGCACTTCCAACCGATGCGCTGGAACTGGCCGCCCCTCTCGCCACGGTTGCGCCTGAGCTTGCACCCCAGCTCGCCACGATGGCAACGGAGCCTAGCGCTGCACTCCCCACCGATGCGCCCGAGCCGGCTGCCCCTCCCGCCACGGCTGCGCCAGAGCTCGCAACCAGGCCGAAGCGCAAGGGGGCACGGATCGACTACAATGCCCTTAGCTCCCATGGCAACAAAGATCGAGCTCAAAGGCATATGCCATCGGATAATATCCAGCGGCCAAGCGCCCATGATGTTGTAGATGTCGACATTGGGCGGAAACGCCGTAAAAGAGTTGATTACGCTAGCCTGAGCAAGGGGAAGTAAGGTAACATGAAAAGAGGGCATATTTTATTAAGTCTATTTGGTTTCTTTGAATGTATATATGTTCCATCATCCTCTTACTTTGCAATCTTGTTGTCGCTTTCCTTGAGAATGGTATCGTATGAGTGAGGGTAATACATTTTGTTGATCGATTTGGGTTAAGGTTCTCCAAGGTTGTGCCCCCATCTCACTTGAGTTGGGGGCCACTTGTGAGCGTATAATCTTCCCAAAGCCCATAATATTAGCAGATATGATATAAGCGTCTTTGCTTATATCACTATAAGCGCTTATGTCGGGATGTAAAAGCTTATATCACCCCCCCCGAAAAATGGACTCTGGGGGTCGAGGACCCCCCACGACACAAAACCAGGGTCTGGGGGGGAATAACGCACCCCCCAAGACCCGAACTCGGACTCGGGGGGGGGGGCGATCGACTAGCTCAACGTGCCGCGTTGCTCCATTCTCATTCGTCGGGTTATGGGTGTCACGTCCAAGTGACACGCGGGCCGAGTGACTCTGTATATTACCCCTCTTCGAGCATGATCGACTTTTCATATCGCAGTTTTTATTGCATATTTGGACTCCCCGATGTCGATAATGTGGGGGTGGAGCACATCACTAACACCCACTTTTAGAAAACGTTAGTACGTGCACTAACGATATACTAACGACACACTAACTGTATAAGAGTACGGCGCGTTAGTGTGCCTGTACATACACTAATAGCACCTTAACTGCGTCGTTAAGGTGCCGTTAGGGCATACATTCTGTGCAACATACCTTAACGGCACCTTAACGACACACTAACTAAGTCGGTTAACGCGTGGTTAGGACATTAACCGCCACACTAACAGGCACACTAACGGCACACTAACCCACACACTAACGACACACTAACTTTGAGCATTAACGGATGGTTAGTATACAGATAGTGTGTCGTTAGGATATCGTTAATATACCACTAACACTACACTAACAGCACACTAACGACACACTAACTTTGAGCATTAACGGATGGTTAGTATACAGATAGTGTGTCGTTAGGATATCGTTAATATACCACTAACACTACACTAACGACACACTAACTTTGGGTATTAACGGATGGTTAGTATACAGATAGTCTGTCGTTAAGATATCGTTAATATATTACTAACAGCACACTAACCACAAAGAAACGAGTTTCACGCAGTGCACTAAATCAGCAAAAACAATGACAAAAAGAAGCAATGAAGACGTACGAGACAGGCTAGTTGTTATTATACAAAAACAAATATGTTACTAACCTGCTACTAGTCCTCCTACTAGTCCTCACTAACTACTACGTAAGCGGTGGTCCTAATTAATCGGTGTCATCATCCCCTTTTGGTGGACCATGGAATGCATGTTCCAGCATTCCAAACCGCACATACTTGCCGTGCAGGACGAGGTTCAGGTCCTTGGGCTGCTTTTTCCCCCTCAAAAGTTCCTCGAAATATTTTTCGGTATCCTTGCCGAAGTTCTTTGTCCTCTCATCCTCGCTCACATGCTTATCGGTGGAGGAGAGGATGTGCTTGAGGCATTTCCACGATTTGGTGTACCACTCATCCTGACCAGTTTTCTTGGTGTTGAATTTTTTCACCTGTCGAAAACGAAATATACACGTTAGCATGGGCAATCTAAAAAGGAAACCTGGAAAACAAAGGCTGGAAACCTATCACAGTGTGTAGTGACACACTAACTGGACTCTTAGTGTACAGCAGACATACTAACAGGACACTAACGGAACACTAACGTTAAAGACCGCATATTTTACTCACCTTGATAGATAGATACTCCGCAGGGAGTTTCACTTCGGCCTTTCCCTGGCCGTGGACGGTCTCAGCGTTGAGCTCGCACGCTGAGATCGTCCCGGCCAGGAGGGGGACCGTCTTCTTCAAGGTGAGGGGGGGGTTTGGGGTGAAGTAATCCTTGGGCTCAAGGATCTGGGAGGTGATTAGCGCCTCATCGGATTCCGTAGGTCTCGCGTAAAGGTAGACCTCCTTGCCGACCGGGTACCGCGTGGCGAGGTCTGCCTGGTCGGCGGCTTCCTCATCCGTGGGTGCGGTGGTGTTCCCCGCCTTTGAAGGAGTCCCCTTCTTGGGAGAAGCCTTTGAAGGAGTCCCCTTCTTGGGAGACTTTGCGGGCGGGGGCTCCACATTGGGCCCCGCTCTCTTCTTCCCCTTGGAGGCACCACCCTTGGAGTCATCAGCTTGCTTCTCCTCCTCCGGCTCTTCCTCCTCCTCCTCCCAGGCCTCGAAACAGAACTCGTCTTGAAAAAAACACCCCCCGCCGGAGTATTTACCGTGTTAGTTCGCGTATAGTGCACTACGACTGCTGGTTAGTGTACGGTTAATATACGGACAGAATAGTGCAATAAAGGCGCCTTAAAGGAAAGGCCTAGTGCATAAAACGGGTCATAACTTACTTATTGCCTCCAGTGACTCTTCTTCAACCTCCGCAGCGGTTGAAGGCAATGCAGCCAGCGTGATCCCTGCCGCCTCCAATGCCTCCTTCTTGGCCTTGTCGGAGTTCGCGGAGATTGTGAGGCCCTCCGCCTCCTTCAAACCCGAATATGGGTGGGGGTTGGAAGTGATAAGCACCCATTGCTTACCCTTCTTTTCCCACTTCCCATAGCGATAGAGGTTTTTAAAATTCCCAACATCGGCGCGCACGCGCGACCTGATGAAGGGCTCTATCGTGGCGTCCCTCTTCGCATCGAAGCCTGCAGCCTCCGCAACGTCCTTTACCAAGCGGTTGTACGCCTCATGTTGCTCCGATGTTTTCAAGATCGGGCACCACTTCTCCTCCTTCGCCAATTTTACTACAAAAAAACCCCCACGCACAACACAATATGAACAAAAGGAATTTGTTACGCTAGAAACCCGCGCGATCATCTTCAAGAAACGAAAACAAGGAAATAGAAGATCGCTCTCGCTCCAAGCGCGAATTAACTTCAAGAAATACAAGTGGTGAGTGATACTCACATGTCACTTTACGAATCGCCGTCCTCACCGCTCTCTCGTGGGGTTTCATTGGGCCCCGGACCCTTTGGCTTGCCCCCTTTTTTGCTCTTGCCCTATTCCTACTTGGGGCATCAAACATTGCCCCGCGTTGGGCTCCTTCGCCTATATGGGTGGGCGAAGCGGCGCTAATGGATCCGCGCGTTGCCTTAACATAGTTGAGGAGCCCCGCTATGGACTCCTCCTCACCATACTCTTCGCAGAGTGCTTCGTACTTTTCTTTCTCTTCGTGAGTTGGTTCCATTTTTTTAACGAGGCAGAGAGCAAAGCTGTTTATTTGGCGGCGATAGCACTCCTTTAGTGCACTTTCAAGAAGTGAACTTCGAATTCACGTGCTGGTCATCGTCAGTCTCGGTCGGTCGGTCAACGTCCGATTTTTCAATTTCGATTTATGACTTAGTCATTATTTCCGTTCAATTGTCATCCTCTTCGATCGTAGCGCAGTTGGACATGATGAATGTGACAACCCATTAGGAAACCGACCGCACGGGTTCGAATCCTGCTGTCGACTAAAATTATTATCGCGCGATTCGACGCCATCGCGCGATCACGATGGTTTGATGAAATTTTCCTATCACATTTGGGAATTTCGAGTTTTAGGGGAGTATTCCATTGTTAGTACGCTAACAGGACGCTAACAGCAGGCCTTAGCGCACTAACGTTGCCCTAACTGAACACTAACAGAAGGAATCTTTTAGGGAATATGCCATTGTGCGTTAGTGCATGCCACCTAATGCCTCTTTAACGACGTCAATAGGGCGCCATTTAGTGTCTTGTTGCATGTAATGCACTAACTCAGCGCTGAGTTAGTGCATTACATGCAACAAGACACTAAATGGCGCCCTATTGACGTCGTTAAGGAGGCATTAGGTGGCATGCACTAACGCACAATGGCATATTCCCTAAAAGATTCCTTCTGTTAGTGTTCAGTTAGGGCAACGTTAGTGCGCTAAGGCCTGCTGTTAGCGTCCTGTTAGCGTACTAACAATGGAATATTCCCTAAAAGATTCCTTCCGTTAGTGTCCAGTTGGGGCAACGTTAGTGCGCTAAGGCATGCCGTTAGCGTCCTGTTAGCGTACTAACAATGGAATATTCCCGAAAAGATCCCTTCTGCTAAACTCACACTAACAACGCGAATATTACATAATAAGAGGGCGGGTGGGGTGCGTGGGGGGGGGGGCAGAATTGGGATTTGTGCAATGAACAATAAACGTCAAGGTGAACACTTTGCGACTCTTCGTGCACAAGCCTCTCGCCCGGATCCACCTTCGCCCGAGCCCGCGCCCGAGCGTGCACCCACACCGCCTCCCGGCCGGCGTGGGATTCTTCTACAACAAGGCGCGCCGGTGTCCTCACGTGTACCCGTCCCACCACTAGCCCGCAGAGCCATTAGTAACCCCGCACCCCACGCACTTGTTTCTCCACCACCACCTCGTCAACCCGTTCCCGAAGGTTTCCGGTTGGGTCATGAATATGAGGGGGGCACAAAGAAGCTTCGAGTATCCGAGTGGGCGGCAACCACGGTGACGACGATATATGACGGGTGAGTCATGCCTTTATCCCTATACCTCGTGATATGCATGTCTCTCAAGAAACCAGTGAAACACGTTAGTGCCCTATGTCGATACGGTAGTGTACACTTAGTGCGATATTTGGTAACTAACAGTACACTAACGTGGCAGGAACTGTCTATTAGACACAGCTCGTGCCCTCTGCCACGTACGCGCGTGTGTCTTGGAGGCGAAGAAGTGTCGGTACGTCGGCATGGTACAAATTTTCACGTGTTGTCACGAGAAAGACGTACCGACCTGCATGACTCCCCGGGTCTTCTATGCTTGCGTAGTAGACATGCAAACAAATCAACGGCGTTACCCATCGTGGTTGCCGATTCCGCCCATTTTGAAGGCCGAGCGGGGCAAGATCATGTATGGTGGCACCGTGTTCTACATAACAGTATCTGAAGATGGTGTGCAAAGTTGCCTCCTGGCATGTAGCACGGCTAGGTGGGCCCGGATTGTATAATCGATGAAAATGACATTTAGAAGTCGCAAGAAGTTTCAAGAAGTACTTAGTGGTTAAAAGATATCATCTTGAGGCAATATTTTATATTTTTGATAATTGTAGTGGCCACAGGGCTGCTTACAGGTCGCGGACGGGCTGCCGTACATACATTGCATATCTTGCGGGCGCGTGAGATATGCAAATGATACGGGGAAGTTATTAGACGTTGTGAGAAGTATCTAGAAGTCATCCGTAGGCAATGAGAAGCAAAATTTCACATCGGGACATATTCATGGGGTGCTGGGGAGCTAATTTCGTTTGTAAAATGGCTGCAAAGTAGAAATTGCATATCTCGCGGGCGCGTGAGATATGCAAATGATACGGGGAAGTTATTACACGTTGTGAGAAGTATTTAGAAGTCATCCGTAGGCAATGAGAAGCGAAATTTCACATCGGGACATATTCACGGGGTGCTGGGGAGCTAATTTCGTCTGTAAAATGGTTGCAAATCAGAAATTGCATGTCTCGCGGGCGCGTGTGATATACAATATTAGAAATCACAATGTTAGAAGTCATTGCAAGTTATCAGAAGTTATCACAATGCATCATCACATGAATACTTTCACTTTGCCCTAATGATACGCATATTATTGCAGTTGCAGGAGTTGGGGCACTAGCAGTTGCCGGGTGGCGGGTGCTAAAGCTACAAGCGCATGCCCTACGGGGGCATCGCCTACATTCCTAGGAGTTCACCGCCTATCTATCGTGGCATGCTAAACTGTAACTCCTCTATCGAGACGCCCGAGGCCCTACCGAAGTCAGAGGTGGCATTCAATGGCGTGGGCTGCGGCTGCTGGAGTGGCTGGAGCTGTTGGAGCTGTTGAGCTGCTGGATAAGTATGCGTATGTGCGAGATGTTGTAGTGAGCACAAGGTGTGTCCTTGTGCGTATGCTTATGGTGGGATGCTTTGAATATGGCTTTGGGCGCACACTCGGCCGGGCACTGCCGAGAGTGCGCCCACCTCGAGGCGGTCAGGGATTCAACCTGAGCTGACCGGTGGCGAACCGGTCAGGCTGCCGCCCCTATCACCTGAGACGTGCCGTGCGAGATGCTGCAACGGAAATACAATGTATGCTTATGCGTATGTGCGAGATGTTGTAGTGAGCACAAGGTGTGTCCTTGTGCGTATGCTTATGGTGGGATGCTTTGAATATGGCTTTGGGCGCACACTCGGCCGGGCACTGCCGAGAGTGCGCCCACCTCGAGGCGGTCAGGGATTCAACCTGAGCTGACCGGTGGCGAACCGGTCAGGCTGCCGCCCCTATCACCTGAGACGTGCCGTGCGAGATGCTGCAACGGAAATACAATGTATGCTTATGCGTATGTGCGAGATGTTGTAGTGAGCACAAGGTGTGTCCTTGTGCGTATGCTTATGGTGGGATGCTTTGAATATGGCTTTGGGCGCACACTCGGCCGGGCACTACCGAGAGTGCGCCCACCTCGAGGCGGTCAGGGATTCAACCTGAGCTGACCGGTGGCGAACCGGTCAGGCAACCGCCCCTATCACCTGAGACGTGCCGTGCGAGATGCTGCAACGGAAATACAATGTATGCTTATGCGTATGTGCGAGATGTTGTAGTGAGCACAAGGTGTGTCCTTGTGCGTATGCTTATGGTGGGATGCTTTGAATATGGCTTTGGGCGCACACTCGGCTGGGCACTGCCGAGAGTGCGCCCACCTCGAGGCGGTCAGGGATTCAACCTGAGCTGACCGGTGGCGAACCGGTCAGGCTGCCGCCCCTATCACCTGAGACGTGCCGTGCGAGATGCTGCAACGGAAATACAATGTATGCTTATGCGTATGTGCGAGATGTTGTAGTGAGCACAAGGTGTGTCCTTGTGCGTATGCTTATGGTGGGATGCTTTGAATATGGCTTTGGGCGCACACTCGGCCGGGCACTGCCGAGAGTGCGCCCACTCGAGGCGGTCAGGGATTCAACCTGAGCTGACCGGTGGCGAACCGGTCAGGCTGCCGCCCCTATCACCTGAGACGTGCTGTGCGAGATGCTGCGGTGAGCACAAATTGTGTGCTAATGTATGTGCTTATGCATATCTGTATATCTATGCGGTGCGATGCTTTATACATATTCAACTATAAGGAGCGCTCACCTTTAGTTGTGGGTCAAGAGTAGCTTTGGGTGCTGAGATCTCAGAAGCCTGAGATACAGGGGTCGCCGACGGCGCCAGTTGCAGTGAACTCTGCATCACAAAGGGCATACACGCAGTTGTGAGTGTTGCGAGGCATAGAACTAGAAATGCGTTGATATATTATATTTGGAATCTAGTAATTATGAGTTGCTGACCTTTTTAGGGACTACAGAAGCTGGCTCTTGGGTCGACTGTGGCGTAGTTCCACAGGTTGCGGCATATGAACCCTGCAACACACGATGCTGAAATTCTTTTGGCTAAGCCACATGTGAACGCAAGTAGTGTCAAGGTTAAGGTTCACTCACTTTTGTGGCGTCTGCAGCTTCGAAAATGAGTCTCGCACTTTCGGGCGGGTTAACAAATGATTCTCGGAGGTCGGTCAATACAATTTATCGCCAAAAGAAATTAAAATAAAAATTCTTCCGAAATGTAACGCTTTGTGCCCCCCCGCCCTGAGAACCACCTCCATGACACGTCGTACATTTGATCGCCGGTGCAATAGTTTTGGGGACCGCACAATCGGGGACCACACATTTCTCTACAACCTTTTCTTGCTTCCTCGAAATAGCTTTCTTGACAGCCTTTGTTCCACGGTTGATCCCCATGTTTCTTGGGCAAGGCGTGCTACTTACTCTTAGGTTTCAGGAGCATAAAGTCCATTAAGTAAAGTCCGTCCAGAACTCCAAAGCCCTAAGAAGTGTTCTTCAAGAATGGCTTCCGCTCGCTTGCACCAACTAGGGCGCTGAGACGCAGTAACTGTGCATGCATGTGTGACGTCAGCTCAGTATAAATAGAGGACAAAACCGCCCAAGCATTTCTCGTACGTCGATGGATCTGGGATCAGATCCGACATACGAGAAAAGTTCATGCACGTGTGACGTCAGCTCAGTATAAATCGAGGACAAAACCGCCCAAGCATTTCTCGTACGTCGATGGATCTGGGATCGGATCCGACATACGAGAAATGTGCATGCGCGTGTGACGTCAGCTCAGTATAAATCGAGGACAAAACCGCCCAAGCATTTCTCGTACGTCGATGGATCTGGGATCGGATCC
>LGRX02013914.1:0-17689 GCA_001247695.2 Cymbomonas tetramitiformis
CTCTGCACGCATGGGATCACACCCAACCTGTGTACGCAGCTCGTGGGAGGGGCAAATGATGTGAGGTCATGGGAGGGAGAGTCGTTTTTGTCGTGTGGCCGTCGTCAATGGGAGGGGGGTGTAGAGTTGTAGACAAGGTCGGGTTGGTGAACGTTCGGCTCACGCACGTCATGCGCATGCGCACCCTCTAGTGTACCCGCGCCAGCTCTGCACGCATGGGATCACACCCAGCCTGTGTACGCAGCTCGTGGGAGGGGCGGATGATGTGAGGTCATGGGAGGTGGAGTCGTTTGTCGTGTGGCCGTCCAGTTGGAGGGGGGTGTAGAGTTGTAGACAAGGTCGGGTTGGTGGGCGTTCGGCTCACGCACGTCATAAGCAGGCGCACCCTCTAGTGTACCCGCGCCAGCTCTGCACGCATGGGATCACACCCAGCCTGTGTACGCAGCTCGTGGGAGGGGCGGATGATGTGAGGTCATGGGAGGGAGAGTCGTTTGTCGTGTGGCCGTCGGCAGTTGGAGGGGGGTGTAGAGTTGTAGACAAGGTCGGGTTGGTGGGCGTTCGGCTCACGCACGTCATGCGCAGGCGCACCCTCTGGTTTACCCGCCCCAGCTCTGTACGCATGGGATCACACCCAGCCTGTGTACGCAGCTCGTGGGAGGGGCGGATGATGTGAGGTCATGGGAGGGAGAGTCGTTTGTCGTGTGGCCGTCGTCAGTTGGAAGGGGGGTGTAGAGTTGTAGACAAGGTCGGGTTGGTGGGCGTTAGGCTCACGCACGTCATGCGCAGGCGCACCCTCTAGTTTACCCGCGCCAGCTCTGCACTTATGGGATCACACCCAGCCTGTGTACGCAGCTCGTGGGAGGGGCGGATGATGTGAGGTCATGGGAGGGAGAGTCGTTTGTCGTGTGGCCGTTCAGTTGGAGGGGGGTGTAGAGTTGTAGACAAGGTCGGGTTGGTGGGCGTTCGGCTCACGCACGTCATGCGCAGGCGCACCCTCTAGTTTACCCGCGCCAGCTCTGCACGCATGGGATCACACCCAGCCTGTGTACGCAGCTCGTGGGAGGGGCGGATGATGTGAGGTCATGGGAGGGAGAGTCGTTTGTCGTGTGGCCGTTCAGTTGGAGGGGGGTGTAGAGTTGTAGACAAGGTCGGGTTGGTGGGCGTTCGGCTCACGCACGTCATGCGCGGCGCACCCTCTAGTTTACCCGCGCCAGCTCTGCACGCATGGGATCACACCCAACCTGTGTACGCAGCTCGTGGGAGGGGCGGATGATGTGAGGTCATGGGAGGGAGAGTCGTTTGTCGTGTGGCCGTCGTCAATGGGAGGGGGGTGTAGAGTTGTAGACAAGGTCGGGTTGGTGAACGTTCGGCTCACGCACGTCATGCGCATGCGCACCCTCTAGTGTACCCGCGCCAGCTCTGCACGCATGGGATCACACCCAGCCTGTGTACGCAGCTCGTGGGAGGGGCGGATGATGTGAGGTCATGGGAGGGAGAGTCGTTTGTCGTGTGGCCGTCGTCAGTTGGAAGGGGGTGTGGAGTTGTAGACAAGGTCGGGTTGGTGGGCGTTAGGCTCACGCACGTCATGCGCAGGCGCACCCTCTAGTTTACCCGCGCCAGCTCTGCACGCATGGGATCACACCCAGCCTGTGTACGCAGCTCGTGGGAGGGGCGGATGATGTGAGGTCATGGGAGGGAGAGTCGTTTGTCGTGTGGCCGTCGTCAGTTGGAGGGGGGTGTGGAGTTGTAGACAAGGTCGGGTTGGTGGGCGTTCGGCTCACGCACGCCATGCGCAGGCGCACCCTCTAGTTTACCCGCGCCAGCTCTGCACGCATGGGATCACACCCAGCCTGTGTACGCAGCTCGTGGGAGGGGCGGATGATGTGAGGTCATGGGAGGGAGAGTCGTTTGTCGTGTGGCCGTTCAGTTGGAGGGGGGTGTAGAGTTGTAGACAAGGTCGGGTTGGTGGGCGTTAGGCTCACGCACGTCATGCGCAGGCGCACCCTCTAGTTTACCCGCGCCAGCTCTGCACGCAAAGAAAAAGAAAAAGAAAAAAGAAAAAGAGACACCCTTGGACGGGGTGTGGGGCTTTGTGAGTCCCCTTGACTCCTTCTTCTTTGTCCCTTAGTCTGGTTCCTTGTCTACTTTAGTTCTGTATAGTCTGTTTAGGCTTACTGCAAATCCTGTCGCTAGGTCATGTATTCTCCTGAGTAGGTGTAGGGCTTCTTGTCTGTCGAATCCTAAATGTTTGGTCAGTATTTTCTCCGTGTGTTCGTATATCGTTCCCGTATTGCCGAATACCATCACGTGTAGCGTTACCTTGTAGCCATATAGTTCTAGTAGTTTTACTAGCGGTGTGTATTTTGTGTACTTCGTCTTTAGTGCTTCCTCCCAACTCATTTCGTCTGTGTATGTTACCTCTATCAGGTGTATGTGGCCCGCTTCCGTCATTGCCTTTTGGTGTGTGTACCCAGGCTGCTCATTCCCCTTTTCAGTTCCCTCTAGCATTACTATGTCCACGTAGTGTGGTATGGTGTCCTTTCCGTGTGCTGGTGCCGGTGTGTTTCGTCCGTCCAGTCTGCATTGCCCCCTTGTGAGGAGGAAGTCTTCTATTGGTCTCCCGTTGTTCATTCCTTTCCCTTTTTTCCCCGCATGGGTTCTTATTACACATCCTCCTTTCCTGCCTTTGCTAATTGCTTTCGCTATCATTTTGGTGGTCTCATCCGACCTGCTTATTACCATGTTCCTTATCTCTCTTTCTGTGCATCCTCCCAGCACATGGGCTGTGCGTATGAATCCTCCCGCGTTTACTTGTCTGGGCATCCCGCAGCATTTGCATTTTTGCGACCTTCTCCCTCCTTGCTGCTTCTTGTATGGTCCTGCTGGTAGTTTGTTCGCCCGGCATCTTAGCAGGACTGTCACGTCTTTCTCGTTTAGGTATTCCGTTCCCTTCTTCCAGTATCCATTAGAGAGCTTGTGCATGGCTTTATCACCTTTGAGGTGCTGCATGTATTTTTCTGGCTTTTCTTGTGTTGCTGTCAGTATTTTTTCCCTCGAGGACTTTCTCCATTCCTTCACTTGGTGTACTTCCTTTTGCGCTGCTTCCTGGTCCTGTACCATTTCCTGGAGTGCTCTCCATTCTTCCTGTGCTTCCTCCTGTTGTTGGGCCATTTCTCTGAGCTCGGCTGCGGTGTCCTGCTGTGTTGTCGTGTCCACATTCTGTGTTTCCGGTAGCTTCAGTTTCTGGGTTGACCCTTGTGCAGTTTCTCCTTGGGCTTCCCTCGGCCCTTCAGCTTCCCGTGGGGCTGGTTGGTCGGGTTTTGCCTGGCTTTGGGTTCTTCTTCGTTTTTGTCTTCCTCCCTGTTCTAATGCCTCCTCTTTATGTATTGTTCTTGTCTTCCATGCCTGTTCCTTATTCATTTCTACTCCCCGTGTGCTCTCTCGCCCTTGCCCCCTCTTTTGTTTAGCTTGTTGTGCTGTTTGTACCTGCTGCTCCTGTATTAATGCCTCCTCCTCTAATCGTTCCATCTTCTGGAGTTCCAATTCCTCTTCCTGTTCCTGTTGCCATTCTGGTTCATCGGGCCAGGTGTCTGCCCAGGCTGTTTCTATTTCAGTAGGCTCCCGGTTTTTTTGTGCGTACTCTGCCTCCGTCCTCTCAATGCGTTGTCTTTTGGTCTCCCATTCTTCTGGCCCGGTTTCTAGTTTCCTTTTTAGTCTTTGTATTATGTTTGTTTTTCCCGTCATTTTTGCCTCCCTCACCTTTTTTGTTACATGGTTGAGTATTGCTTGGTGTCCTTCCAGTTGTCTACCCGTGGCCTCGCATATTGCTAGTAGCATCACTGTATCCGTGTTGTCGTGGTTGAGGCCGTATTCCCCTTCCTCACAGGCCCTTTTTGCCACCTCGTCCGCCATTTCATTCCCATGTATTCCCACATGCGCTTTAACCTTGTATAGGGCCACTTTTGTTCCTTCCTTATTTAGCTTTTGTATTTGTTTCATTATTTTCCACAGTAGGTCCCTGTGTACGTGCCTTTCAAGCGTGTGCGGCCTTCTTTTCATGTTTTGTATCTGGTAGAGGGAGGTCAGACTATCCGTGCATATGCTGACTTTTTCTTCTCCCGAGTTTGAGTCTAGTGTCAGTGCCATATATATGGCAGTGAGCTCCGCCCTGTTAACAGTTTGGCATCGTCCGGCCCATCTTTGCATGTAGTTCATTTCCCGTTCCCCTCTTGGGTCCCAGACGCCTGCCGCCGTTACTTCCTCGACTTCTCCGTTTTCCTTTTTGACCTTTCTTTGGCTTCCATCTGTGTAAAGCATATTGTTTCTGTTATGCCTCCTGTGGGGCTCTGGGTATCCTTTCCCTTGGTTGTCCCACCTGCTTTCTGTTGGTGGTTCTGCTTTCTCCTTTTCACCCCTTTCCCACTGCAGCCATTGGTCTCCGTTTATGTGCTCGTCCGTTGTGTCTGGGCCCGTAAATTGTAATGCCCACCTTCTTAGGGCGTCTCTGTTTATTTCCTCCCTACTCCACGTGGTGTTAGCTCTTAGTACGTCCATAGTCGTTGGCCTCGGCCCCCTATCCCCTCCTCTGTGCTCCCCTTCTTTTTCCCTGTCTTCCATCCACCGGTCAATTATCTTCTCTGTGTGGTTTTCCAAGTGGCCGCCTGGTAGTGCTTGCATGACCGGTAGTTCATGGTGCATCCATGGCGCGGAGTCTATGACGCAATCCTTCTCCCATTCTGTAATTGACCTAGGTCGCCTGTCCGCATCCTTGAGGGTGAGAGGCCTGTGTATGTAGCATGCTCTGCCTATCGTCCTGACTTTGCTTTGCGGGCACTTGAGAAGGGCCTTGCTGAATATGTCGTGGGTTTTGAGTGCGTCCGGGCAATATTTTCTCCATCCTGCCGCATTCGCTACTACCAGTATTCTCATGTTCCAGTTGCATTGTTTGGGTTTCTGTAGGTTGCCTTGCATCCAGTGGTCGGGTGGTAGGAAGGTGAACTGCCCTTCCTTTATCTCCAGTAACTCGTGTACCCTGTATCCCATGTGCTTATTCAGCAGTTTTCTATACGGGCTTTTGGCATATGTGGGGTATATTCCTACCCCCAGAACGGGTTCGGCCGTTTTTGTGGAGTTAATTGCCTTTTTCAGTGCCTTGTAGAGGTCCCCTGCTGTGTACTCTGGGTTGAATTGGTATGACCCCAGTTTTTCCCATTGCTCTTCCCATGCCGAGCCTACAGCCCCAAATACCGAGTCTCGTGGGTATTGCGAGTAGTACGTTCTGGTGTCCCTGTGTACATTAAGTGGGGAGGCGAATACCTCTGTTTGGACTCCCATGGCTGTGTGTACCGCCTCCATCATTTCCGGAGGGAAGGTCCAGTGGTTTTGGAGGTTCCTCTTTCTGTGTTTCATCTCCGCTTTGCTGGAGTACCTTATCAGCAGTTGTGCTATTTCCTCCTCAAAAGTGTTTACATGTATTTTGTGTTCTACACTTAGTTTCAGCCTTTTGGCCAGTTGTTTCTCTGTTGGCCTTTGTGCCGTGCTGTCCCCCACCGCCTCGGCATATCTGTCGTACAATTCTCTAGCTTTTACCGTGCTCAGCGTGCCTATAAGGCTTCCCTCCGGCTCATAGCAGTAGGTGGTGTCACCTTCCGTGCGCAGTTGTCTGTCCTTCACCCCTGGAATGTGCCTAATGTCCTGGTCCGGGTTCGTTTCCCTTGTGCATATTTCCAGGTGCGTTACTTCTTTCCAGTACCTCTGTTCGCCGTTTGGTTGTCCTGCCAGTATCTCTTCAGCGGGCTCACGTTTGGTCCTTTTGTCTCTCTTGTCATTCTTCCATTCTTCCACTAGGTTTTTCCATCCTTGGTCCGAGGAGAGTTTGTGTTTGAGCAGGTGTGTTCTTACTGTTTCTTCTGTGCTCCACGTCGTCTGTTCGTTTCCTTCGCCATCGGTCCACCGTATTTCGTACTGTGTTACTTTCGAGGTCGAGTCTGTGTAGTTTTGCAGGTACTGTCTCGTTGCCAGTATCCCGGCGGGCGTGTAGTTTCCCTCTTGTCCTAGCATGTCCATTCGGTCTTCCTGTGTCGACCACTGGCCTCTGTCCTGTTGTCCTGACTTCCTCTTTACTCTCCCCCGCGGGTGTCTGGTGGTCATCACGTCGTCTTCCTCCTTTTCTTGGTCGGTTTCTATGCCCAGAACTTCCTTCTCATATTCCGTCCACTCCACCTCTGACTGTTCGAAATGCTTCGTTTGGTTGGCTAGCGGGTACATAGACACTAGTTGCAGTATGTCCTTCAGACTGTTTCCAGCCTCATGTAGCGCCTTTATTTGTGCCGGCCAGTCGCTTATGTTTTCCATGCTTACCGTACTTTTGGTGTACCTCTCTAGCTCTCCTGTTTTCCGTTCTTGTATATATTCAGGTTTCAGCCTTCTGTTCCACACATGGTCCCAGTGGTCCCCTGGTTTCTTAATGTCGTTGGGTTGTGCTTCGCAAATGTATGGGTATAGGTGCAGCATTCCCTGTGCTATCTTTGTTGCCGTCTTGGTGTCGTGTTTCCTTCCACCTGTTGCTTTCAGTGTTTCTATTGGTATGGCACTTTTCCCGTCTGCCGTGGTTAAGTTCTTGAGGTCCGGGTAGTTTCTGAATAGTGTGAGTAGTTTGGTAAAGTTTATTTGTTTGGTGGCTTGCTGAGTTTTCGTTTCCTGTATTACATTTACTGTTCCCATTTTTTCGAAGCCTGTCGTCGCAGGCTGCGACTGTGGGTCTCTGTATTCTGTATCCATTATCCTTTGGTGCTTGGTCGTTCTGGTTGTGCCCTCCATTTCCGCGTTTGTGTATACCCTTTTAGCTTTTCCCAGCTGCCTCATTATAGGTAGTGTTTCTTTGCCCAGTTCCTGCATGTGGGTTCCCACTCCTTTCACACGTATTCCATATTCATTCAGAGCATTCATCTTCCTCAGAGTGTTCGTTTGTGTCTGCAGTCCCATTTTTAGCTTGCTCCTTGTGCTGCTGTGTCCCCTTTCTTCGAAGTGTTTTTCCAGTAGCCCTGCTGTGGACCTGCTGACTTGTGACATTCTTTGTCTGGTTTGAAGATTTCTCTCCCTTTTGCCGTATCCCATCTGGGCCCCTTTGTCTTCCTCACTCTGAACAGCGCCTGCCAGTCCCGTGTATACTTCCTGTGCATATATTGCCTGTAGGGACTGGAGCCCCAGTCCGTATTCCTCTTTTTCCTCCGTGTTTAGTTCATTGGGCGTACCATTCGCGGGAAGTCCATATATTCTTTTCATCGCGGCTCCCAGCTGATTTTCGGCCTGTTGTATTTCACCCTGTGTGTATATCCCGAGGTGGAGTCCGTATTTGAATTTCCCCAATATGGCCGACTTCAGGGAGTACTCTTTTTGTCTTTGTGTGAGGGGGGTTGCCAGTAGTGCATCTATTCTTCTGTTGAGTTCCCGTAGTGACTTTCTTTTCTCCTCTTTCCATGTCCCCAGCATATTGAGTAGGACCCCCAGGTACTTGTAGGTATCCCCGGCTTTTAGGACTTTTAGCGTTCGACTTCCGCATTTCACCCCTTGGTGCCTACTTTCTTTCACGTTTTTGTTGCCATGTTCTACCCCTGTTATCTTTGTTTTGTCCTCGTTTATTCTGAGTCCACTCCAGTCTCCAAATGCCGAGAGTTTCTTTAGCTGTTGCTCCATGCCTGTCATTAGTTTGGTTAGTATAATTAGGTCGTCCACAAACGCTCCGGAGGAGGTTCTCAGTTCCCCTCTGAGCTCCCTGTCAGTTGCATACTTGTGCTGGTATCCATGGTCTCCCACCTCTAGCCATCTAAGGAGAGGTTCCAGGTATAGTATGAACAGTAGCGGGCTCATGCTGTCGCCTTGCAGAATCCCCCTTCTTATTGGCACCTCTTCCGAGACCTGGTCCCCTACTTTTGCTCTCATTTGCATGGAGTCCTCCTCGTTTTCGCCCAGTATGTCCCTAACAGCTTCGGTAAGTTGTGGTGGCACCCCTAGGTGTTTTAGCGTCGTAATGAGTCTTTTGTGGTCAACCGAGCCATACGCATTTTCGAAATCCACGTAGGTTGCATGTAGGTTTCGTTTGGAGAGGTTGGCGTCTTCAATGGCATTGGTTACCCTGGTGAGTTGCTTCATTGTGTTGTGGTTTTCCCTTGAGCCCTCTTGTGCTTCCGAGAGCATGCCGTTTATCTCACAGAAGTCAGCTAGCATTTTTGTGAGTACTGTAGTGTATAATTTGAACAGGCAATCCAGTAGTGCTATAGGTCGGTAGTTTTTTTGTTTTGTTACTTCACCCTGCTTGTGGTGGAAGCAGAAGTAGCCTTTTTTCCATGGTAGGGGGGTGTGTCTATGCTCCCACATTAATTTCATGAGTTCACACAGTTGGTCGTGGAATCTGTCCGGCATCTGTTTCAGTATTTCATTTTGTATCCCCATGGGCCCGGCTGCTTTGTTGGTTTTCATTTTCTTCACCGCCTGTCGATAGGCCTCTTTGTCCACATTTAGGTTTACTTTTGTTTGGTCCGGCCTTTTGCATTGGTTTTCCTTCATGTAGTTCTTGTACCTTTCGTCAAGCCAGGGTGGCGTATCTTTAAGTCCTTTCTCTGGTTCCTTCATTTTGTATGGTTCCGACCACGCAATGTGTTCGCCCATTGCCTGTGCCACTTTTTGGTGTCCTACCACTAGCTCTCCTTGCATGGTTTCAATCGCTTGTATTGTTGTAGCTGGTGCCGTTCCGTTTTCTATCTCTTTTTTGTATATCAATTTATGGTAGTGCTTTATGTTGCCCCAGTATCCTTCTCTCATTTTCATTCTTGTTTTCTGTTTTCGGTTTGCTTCGTGCTCTTTAATGCACTTCCTTGCCTCTTTTGTCGCAAGCTTTTTCTGTTCCCGTTCCCATTGTTCCCATTTCCTCATTTCGCTTGTTCGGTTGTCAAAATCTTCCGTCCGTGCTTCCTCGGTTACTTGTTCTCGTGTTTCTATGTCCCTCTTCCATAATGCTATGTTCTCACGGCACCTGTTCCTTTCTTTCAGGTGGCCGTCCCTTTCTTTGCGGAGGGTTTTTGGGAGGTGTAGTCCATGTTGTTGTTCTGGTGCTGCCGCTTGTTTCGGTAAGTTGACATCCATCATTGCCCTGTCTCTTGCTTCCCCCATTATCCTTGCAACCACCCCTCCCGCGTAGTCTATTGCCCGTTTTCTGTGCCTTGTGCTGGTTGCTGTTTTTATCCCGTTTATTGCTTCTTGCATTTCATCTTGTAATTCCTTCGTATATGCAGCGTCCAGTGTTTGCCTGAGGGTATTCCCCTCTGCTTCTGTTAGCGGGAGTTTCAGTCTGTCTGTTTTTGCATGTTGTGGCTTTTGTGTCGTTGGTCGGTGGGTCCCCCAGGCTTTTAGGTCCAGTTGCGTTGTGCAGACCATTTTGTGGTCGCTCATGTGTAGCTCGGTGAGTTCTCCTGCCGTTGGTTGCGTGTAGTATTGTAATTCTGCTTTGCTTGCTAGCATTCTGTCTATGTTCCGTCGTTCATGCCATGTTAGTGTTGTTTCCCTGGTCCCTCCCACATCTTGCAGACCCGTGGCTTCCAGGGTTTTGTTCCATTCTTTGTCCCTGCTATTTTTCGGTGTCCCCGTCGTGGCATTCAGGTCCCCACAAATTAGTACTGTTTGTCCTGCCGCATTTTCGCTGGCTGTGGTAACCATTCGCACATACTCCTGTATGCCATTTCTGGCCGCCTCTCTGTCGAGTTCCCCTCGTCCTGTCTCTTCCGCCACGTCTTTCCCTTCCACCGGGTAGTATACCCCTAGCAGGTGTAAGTATTTTCCTCCCGGAAAGTGGAGCAGCGTGTGTGTGAGTACTCCTCGTAAGTGCGGTACCTGCACCTCGGTGTAGTTATGTGGTTTGGCATATTCCCCTGTGAGTATTACGGCAAGGCCCGCCGTGTGGTTGCTCTCTTCTCCCTCCCCTTCCTCTGTTGGTATGTTTGTGCATATGTTTGACTGTTTTTTGTTTCTGAAGTGTCTTTTTATTTCCTCATTCGCAGTCTTGGTTTCCGTGACTATTGCTATATCTATCTCCCATTTTTTCATTTGCTCCTCCAGTTCGTACAGTGAGTGCCGGGCGCCCTGTATGTTCCATGTTAGGAAATTTATGGTGTGTTGTTGTGCCTCTCCCATTTCTTCAGTGTTTAGGTTCTCCGTTTTTGGCATGTTCCCACCCCATTGCTTCAGTGCCTCCAGGGACCCTTTGGTTTCCTCATTGTCCCTTTTGTTCATTTTAGTTGTTGTAGTAGGTGGCGGGTATTTCTTAGCGTTCGCGGGAGGCCTCAGCCTTTTTCCTGTCGCCGTTCCCTCCTCCTTCTTTAGCCTTTCGTTCGCTTGTTCTTTGCTTATCGGACGGAACCGTAGCGTGGCCTGAACTAGCTTGTCCGTGGTACCTGTGTTCTTTTCTTCCGTTGCTTCGCCCGTGGCGTGTTGCTCCGTAGTAGGTGCCCTGCCATCTTTCTTCGGTTCGTCACTTTTCATGTCCTCCTCGGCCAGCCCAGTTGTTTGTTCTGTCGTCCGCCGCATCTCCCGAGTCTCCCCCTGCAGCCGTGCCGTGTTTCTAGTCCCGAGTTTGAAGTGTCCTGGTTTGCCGTCAACATGCCAGTATTTCCAGCTCCCCGCCACTCTTATCGCTTGCTCACCTTGACTGAATTTTCCCCATTCTGGTGGTGTGCTATGTGTTTTTAGTCCACTATATTTCACCTTTTGCAGGTCGTAGGCTTCTCGCAGTATGGTCCAAACATCTATAGCTATTAGCAGTTCGTCCTGTTTTTCTATTCCTCCAGTAGGTAGCCACACATGCGCCTGCATGTCCTGGCGTGTTATTGTGAGCATCATCATTGCCCATTTTTCTCCATCTCTTATTGCTATTTGGGTTCGGCCATCTGTCGACAGTTTTCTCATTGTTTCACCTATGAGGGCTTCAGTGTCTTGTTGTAGCGCTTGAAGTGCTTCCTGAACGTTCATTATTGTTTGTATGCCCACCCCCTGTTGTCGCATTGTGTCCTCCACCTGTTCCCTTGTGCGGCCACTCTCCACCTCCCTCATGAAGGCATCTGCCGCACACGTTCCTTGGGTTCGCGCCTGTTTTGCCCCAGTCCTTTTTGCTGGGTCCTCCCTTGTCAGCTCAACTTCATCCGTGTCCTGTTCTGCATGTGGCTTATTTTCCCTTATTATGGCCGACTTTATCTTTGGCCTGAGTCTGTCTCTGCATTTATTCACTATTTCCGTGGTGTGTAATGTCACGCATCGACTGGTTTGGAGTGTGTTCGTGTACACATGTTGTATCCAGGCTCCGTTCCTTTCTAACAGCCACTGTTGCCATAGCTCCGCAATATATATCACCCAGACGCCGCAGCTGAATGCATCGTGTTGGTGCCTGTCGTACATCGGCGTGGCTCTAGCTTCCAGGCACCCCATTGCCTCCTTGTTACCCGTTACCCATGCACTCACTGCTCCTTGCAGTTCCTCCGCCATTCTCGTGTGCCCTTGGGCGGTTTTCTTCCGTGTCTGTCTTTCCATGCCCATAGAATCGTATACATAGGCCTGCAACGTGCTGTTATCTTTTGCGACGCAGACTCCTACCATCAGTAGTAGCCAGTGTCCGTTTCCTACCACTGGTATCTGGGTGCCACCCTTTTTGGCGACTTTTTCTTTTATCATTTCCAGAAATTTTTTGTCATTTTCCCTCAGCATCTTCAGTATTTCTTGCATGGTTGTTGAACCCGGAGGGTTGTCTTCCAGTGTTTCGAGCGCGAGGTCCACTTGGTGCATATTCAGTTTCCCATCCTTGGCAAATATTCCCTGCGTGACAGAATTCTTGGGGTACTGTCCTTCCATTTTCTCGTTCGAGCATGTTCCCCCCCCTATATGTGAGGGCTGTGGTTTCGCTTCGGCACACCTACCCGTCTCCTCAATCTGTTCAGCTTTCCTGTTGGGTCTTGTGCCCAATGCTGCTCCTCGTGCTACCGTAGACTTTTCATTCACCGCTTTGACCTGCGGTACCTCTTGTCGAGGGTTTTTCATTGCCAGTTGTGCCTGCTCCATCCGTTTTGCCAGAGTGCCCAGCACATCTAGTGTTACATGCATGCTCATTATTTGGGCTCCCACCGTTCTCGCTATGTTTTGGCCTTCCCTTTTCATTCGGCGCATCTCGCCATGTTTTCGCGCCCACTTACCATTGTCCCTGTCCTTTGTTTCTTGCCTTACTACCTGGTTGCTTCTGACCAGTTGTGGTCTGTCATATTTGGTACGTTGTACCCACCTGCATGTTTTCCCTTTCGCATGTTCACTCCAATATCTCCTTCCTCTTTTGTGTGCATATGCGTGCTCCTGCCGGTTCGCCCGTAAGTGATATGTGAGGTTTCTTCTGAAGTTCGCCCTTCGTCCCCCCTCTTCTGTTGTGGCTAGCCACCTGGGGCCCTTTGGGGGCTTTTCCTGTGTTATTTCGTGGTGTTGGTCGTTGACTCCTCTTGGCATTTCCTCACTTACCTTTCCAGTTTCAACTGTTTGCCGGGTTTTTGCTGTTGCCGCTGTGCTTCGTTTCTGCATGCACTGTGCTGCATGCTCCCTTTCCGGAGCTTCACCCAGCACTCCCTTTTCTGCCCTCCTGCTAGCCTCCTTGCATTTTGTCACCCGCACCCTTTGTGTTGGTTTTCGTGCTGGTCCTTTTCGCTCGTTAATGTTACTTTTTGTTAGGACCGTAATCACAACGCAAATTACAAGTACCGCTTTTATTGGTGCGCCTTGTGAGTTATCTTCATGTCTATTATTCGTCACGCATCTCCTCTGGTTGTGTTTCCCTTCCTCCGCACTGCCTCCCCTGTTACGCGTTACACACTCCTTCCGTCCCCTTGTACTTGCCTTACTGCTTTTCTGAGCTTCTTTCTCCTCAAACCTTATTCGTATATACCCTATGGGTGTTCCCTCAAAGTATTTCCCCTTTTGGGCCCTTTGCACAAAACTTTGTATTTTTACGTAGAGCTCCTGGAGCAATTCGCTAAATATCCAATGTCGTCCGTTCAAGCTCATTTTCATTTGTTGTTTGTATTTTACCATTTGTAGGCTCTGTGCGAAATTTTTTCGTCTAATTTTGTTATTATGTGCACCTATACCCCCCTTTTTCTGTAGGTATTGACCCTTTGGGTTAGGGTTTCCCTTCATTTCCCTGTATATGGCCGTGTAAGCTGTCATAATTGGCCTTTTCCCTTTCAATGTATCTTGTGGGTTCCTCTTGTTATTGTTGCCCCTATCGTTTCGTCGGTGTGCATGTTCTTCTGGCTTAACGCGGTTTTCCTTGTTACGCGTTACACATGTCTGCAGCGTCGTTCCGTTCTTTTTACAGCATATCTGGGCTTCATTCTTCCCAATATATCTTTGTGCATAACTCTTGGTTGCCTCCTTAAAATATTGCTCTGCTGGGGTCGTTTTTACAAAACTTCGAATTTTTACGTAGAGCTTCTGGAGCAATTCGCTAAATGTCCAAAGTCGTCCGTTCAAGTTCATTTTCATTTCACGTTCGTATTTTGCCATTTGTAGGCCTTGTGTAAAACATTTCCGTCTAATTTTACTTTTATGTGCCCCTTTTCCCTCCCTTTTCTGTAGGTAAGCCCCTTTTGGGTTAGGGTTTCCCCTTGTTTTCCTCCATATGGCTGTACGGGTTGTTGCAGTTCGCCTATTTCCATTCAATACATCCTGTGGGTTCTTCTTGTTGTTACTATCCCAGTCGTCTCGCCAGTGTGCATGTTCCCCCGACCCCGCATTCCTCTTTCTGTTACGCGTTGCATTTGCCTGCAGCATCATCCCGTCCTTACTGCCATATATCTGGGCCTCATTCTTTTCAATATGTCTTTGTGTTTGACCCTCAGTTGTCTCCTTGAAATATTGCTCTGTCAGAGCTGTTTTTACAAAACTTCGTATTTTAACGTAGAGCTCCTGGAGCAATTCGCTAAATGCCGTAATTCGCCGGTTACTCCTGAAAGTGTGAACATTGTCTGCCATTTTGCAATAGAGTCCCCATAGTAACTTTCCTGTCAGGCTGACCATTGCCTTCACCCTCTGGGGCTGGTTTGTGCCTATTCTCCTTAAGGTAGGCTTAGGGTTCCCCTCTTGTCCTAGTGGGAGTTCCTGAATGTGTTCTCTGCTGCTTACCTCCCTTGTGTATGGGGAACTGGCCTCGGGTGGCCTGCTTGTTGCTTCAACTCTGTTTACTATCTCATAGTGTATGTTATTGCAACTGCAGCTACTCAATGTCATTGTATGTTTTATGTTATTTTTTGCAGCTCTTGTGCCAGGTGTGCCCGTCCTTTCCCTATATTGTATTGAGTTTGATGCTGCTACCGTGTCAACAGTGTGGTAACAGTTGGTGCCTTTATTACTGCTAACCCTCCCACACTTGTGTCTAGTCGTGGGCTTTGCAGCCTGGGTTCCGATCAGCACTGTGCAGGAGTACAGGCACGATGTACTTTTACCAGCAGCAGGTTTGGATTTAGCAGAGTTACTTTTTACTTCAGATGTTTGTTTAACCAGGATTTTCTGGTATACAGGGCTTTTCCTAGCTTCAAAACTGCAAGGGCCTATACAGGATGTGGCCTCTGCCAGGCTGCTGCTGTCAGCTCCTAGAGCGTTGGCTTCGGCTGGAGCGAGGCTCTGCCAGCTGTTCCAGCTGTTCCAGCTGTTCCAGCTTCTTCCTTTCGTCTGCCTTGGCCTGCGATGCATACAGGAACCCAACCAGTACTTATTCGGCTGATTTCCCTTCCTCTTGTGCTGTGCTCGGACTGGTTCAGTGATGCAAGTGGTGGGGTTCCACTTTTCGTCTTGTGCCCGTTTTCGGAACCGATGCCCAAGTTGTTTAGTCAGATTGTGTGTTCCTGTGCAGTTACCCTCTACGCCATATGCGAGGGGTCTCTTATCCCGTGAGGATGATTTTTCCCCGAGGGAACTTACCCGTGCTTTTTGCAGACGTCTGAACTCCGACAGCGTCTCTTCGTCGATCTCCATACCTCCCTCGCTGTCAGATCGCTCGCTCGCTTCTCGTGGCCGGCGTAGATTTTTCTTGGCCGGTTCGGGGGTGCGTTGACCCTTCAGCAGCTTGGCCAGTGCGTTGTTGGAGTTGCTGAAGGACTTCAGTATTTCGCTGGAGATCCCGAGATGCTGCTTCTGGAACTCGCGGTTCTCTTCAGTGAGGTCGATCACTGAGTCCTTCACCCCGTCCACCTTGCTGGAGACCTTGTTCGTGGCCTCAACGTTGTCCGTGAAGCCGCTTTTACATGTGCCCTCGAGCTTCTCCACGGCTTTGCGGAGCTCGTTGATGGCCTCGTCACCGGCCCCGCCCTTCGCAACTTTCGCCCACTGGTTGGAGAGCTTGCTCTCCAGCGCCTGTACGATGTCCTCCGTCTGCTGCGCCCCCGCTGCTGGTGGCGCTGCCCTCCCTCTTCTGCCCTTAAACTTGTCTCCCGTGCGAGAAAAGTCAGAGTGCTGAAGGAGGTAGGAGCGAGATTTGTTGGGGAGAGAGAGACGGACCGTACGCCTGTCTTGCCTTCCCAGCCACTCATACGCTGCTTCGCTGGCTAGCCCGGTGAAAAGATTGCCGCTTTTTGTGATTCTTACTCGCATATACGTTTCCGGCTTCGCTGGGTCAGTCCCTGGCCTCACCGTCGTCGCTGGCAGCGGCTTCAGATGCTCCGCTGCTTCGCCCAAGCCCGCCTGTGTAAACACCTCCTGGATGGCCGCGACTAAGTTCGGGAGGTCCGCGGCCAAGTTGATGGTGCTCCCTTTATCGACTACTATCACCTCTGTCTCGTCCTCGCCTCTGTTCGTTAGCGATGGCCTGATTCGCTGAACTGTGTATTCCCCGAGACCCGGGAAGGCAAGCACCTTCGACTCTATGTTGTCAGCGGCCTCCTCCGTGACCGCTACCAGCCGTATGCTGTTGGTGTGTTTCTCCATGTACGCGGGCAGTCCCCGCGCCCCTTTGATTGCCGATTCAACAGAGGGCATACTGCGCAGTTGCTTTTCCAAGTCTTTGGTCGTGTGCCCACGCAGCTCTTCGCTGATTATGTGCAACTGTCGCTCCGCGTTGCCTGTCCTGGTCTGCCTCGGATGAAATACCCGTACCCTCGGGATGCAAACGTCTGCTGCTTGGAAGTCGTCTGCCCCCAGTGGTACGCAGTGAAGAGGTAGATGTGCCAGAGATGTCGCCAGCGCGGTGATGGCATATTCACTTTTCTCAAAGGTGAGATGAAACTCCGCTATCTTATCAGCATACCAGCGTAGCTGGGTTTTGCCGCTACACAGAACCGGAGCGGTGTCAGGGAGGTCGTGAAAGTGTCGGATCGCCGACTCCAGGTGGCCGATGTACTGCTTCGCTGCTGTTGGTTCTTCCCGAAAGGGCCCCACCGTCACCTGCGGTCCCTTCTTGTGCATGCCAACTTCATCCTGCTCCTCTGAGGTGAGGTCAGTGCAGTTCACTACCAGCTGGTAGCGGGTTCTGCCGTGCCCTGCCGGGAGCCCGTAAATAGTTTCCAGTGGGAAGCCTCGCTGGTACTTCACGTTCCGCGCGTCCTCGTAGACGGTGGCCATGTACTCTGCCACCGCCTCCAGCGCCGTCATATCCGCGTCTTCAGCCCCCGCGGCCTCAATCAGTTTCTTCATATCTTCTCCATGCGTATCACAGAGGTCTGGCATGGTCGCTCCGCCCGGGTACGTGTCAGTTTTCTTCGCTGCTTGCGCTCTTATTTCTCTGATGAACTCCTCAGTGTTCTCCTGGTCCGCTGATCCTCGTTCTCGTTCCATGTGTCTGCTCGATTTATCTTCCTGCCCCACTTGTTGGGGACTTCGTTCTCCGAATTTTCGCACATTGCCGGCTTTCATGTTGGCTAACTTAGGTTTTTCAGTTGCTGGACGTCTTGTGTCTGGCTTGTTCGGACAGGGGTTTTGGGCACTACATGCAAAGTACGGCGCTACAGACACAGGGTGGCGCACCTCGTTTCTCACCTGTGTCGCCCCATCGCCGTTGTTACCGTTGTCTTGGAGTCCTGCGAACACAGTCAGTAGGAAAATTACATTTTTAAAAATATCTATTTTTGTGCCCCGCGGCCCGGAGAGAGGTGCACGCCTCAGACGGGTTCGCGAGAAGTGTGCTCTGCACGCATGGGATCACACCCAACCTGTGTACGCAGCTCGTGGGAGGGGCAAATGATGTGAGGTCATGGGAGGGAGAGTCGTTTGTCGTGTGGCCGTCGTCAATGGGAGGGGGGTGTAGAGTTGTAGACAAGGTCGGGTTGGTGGGCGTCCGGCTCACGCACGTCATGCGCATGCGCACCCTCTAGTGTACCCGCGCCAGCTCTGCACGCATGGGATCACACCCAGCCTGTGTACGCAGCTCGTGGGAGGGGCGGATGATGTGAGGTCATGGGAGGGAGAGTCGTTTGTCGTGTGGCCGTTCAGTTGGAGGGGGGTGTGGAGTTGTAGACAAGGTCGGGTTGGTGGGCGTTCGGCTCACGCACGTCATGCGCAGGCGCACCCTCTAGTTTACCCGCGCCAGCTCTGCACGCATGGAATCACACCCAGCCTGTGTACGCAGCCCGTGGGAGGGGCGGATGATGTAAGGTCATGGGAGGAAGAGTCGTGTGTCGTG
>LGRX02013915.1:0-21358 GCA_001247695.2 Cymbomonas tetramitiformis
TGCCCCATGGGTATGCCCCGAGGCGTATGCCCCATGGGTATGCCCCGAGGCGTATGCCCCATGGGTATGCCCCGAGGCGTATGCCCCATGGGTATGCCCCGAGGCGTATGCCCCATGGGTATGCCCTGAGGCGTATGCCCCATGGGTATGCCCCGAGGCGTATGCCCCATGGGTATGCCCCGAGGCGTATGCCCCATGGGTATGCCCCGAGGCGTATGCCCCATGGGTATGCCCCGAGCGTGCATGCCCCACTCGCGAATAATGGGGAATTATCGGATATTCACATAAGTGAGCGAGTGGGGAAAATAATCGATGACAAAGCAGATTTCAGGAGAAGATCTGTAATGAAATGATTCATGGTAGATTCCAGGAGAAGATCTGCAATGGCAATACAAGTATCATGATCTGCCTGATGATTGGTGGAGGAGTAACAGAATCAGGCATGGTCTGCTGGTAATTGGCCGATGACAGATGTCAATCTAGGAATCCTGCTAGTGAGTTAAAGAGCAACATGATGAAAGGGGAAGCTTGGGAAAAGTGAACCTGAGTGAGTGTTGACCAAGTGAAAGAATTGTACAAGTTTTACGTGTTAGGATTGGGCATGATGCCAAGACTGAACATAGGGATATAGATGTTATAGGTCTGCGACCATACATTATATCGAAAAGTGATAGTATTGCTAGGCTGTGTAGCCAGTATATGTCATGCAATTAAACAGTGGAATATAAGGCTAGAAGCCTATGTGATACACCAAAAACAATAGAAAACATAAAAAGAAAAGAAAGAAGATAAAAGAAAAGAAAGGAAAATAAAGAGAAAAATATGTATAAGTTATCAGGAGTGTGCCTGGTACATATTTACTTACCTAATCAAAGCTCGAATCCCAACGGGGGACACCAACGAAATTTCGATCTGACGACGGCAAAACGATAACGATGACATCGCCAGTTCGCCACTGCATTCGCGTACGTGTGCCGCGACGCGACGCCAGCGCCACCCCGACGTTTATATGGCATGGCAGACGCGGTGTTCAGAATACTTATACTATATCTATTATACTTCCACACGACAGATGAACAGAGACACAGAATTGCAATCGTCAGAATGATAAAACTCGGTCACTAACCGTATCGTGCCAGTGCCGTCCGATCGCAAAATGACATCAAATATTCGGTCGCAGGCCTAGTGGAGATCTTTAGATCGACTGGCCTAGTACAGAAATGGAACCCAGCAAGTGCGTTGTGGTAAGCCAGGGTTGATGTTTAATGGAATGATTGGATGGGAAATCGGAAAACCCCATTTCCGAAATAGTGACCGTTACATCACGCTTATCCGTTCGTCGCTTGCAACTTAGGTGATATTTAGAAGTCTAAGTCGTTATAGGTCCAATACAATCAGAGTGCTGGCGGTCGCCTGTGATATACTTCACAATATTAAAAACGTGCAACCACAGCTCAGAAGATAACGATGAGACTCGCAATGTCAAGGTAGGTGCCAACTATCCTGGAAGAAGTATGCCAGATCCTGCGATGGTCACAGTTTCCGCAAGGGGAGCTCGGCATATTGATCACCGTTATTCGCATCTTGTACACACATCATTGCCAATTGGCACTACTTCCAACCAAAATAATGATTCCCGAGGTTTGTTACATTTTAGAAGCTCAAAGACTACATAGCCTTCGGACTCCGTGACAGTTACAAACCCTAAGTCGTAACATCTAGATTTAACCGATCCGAAGGCTCTGGCTCCCAGAGTAAATATAAGCCCTTGTAATGATACAATATCATTATAAGCCTTATAATGATGGCATGTCCTATTAAGGCCTACGCTGAGACGTATGAATGCTTAGACGCATTATGAATGCTGAGACGTATGAACTGAGAAATATGAGTTGTCCAGTTCGAACTCACAGTGAGCTCTCTTGGCGAGTGTTCTCCGTGGGTCGGAAGGTGGCCATTGGCATCTGGCACATTCCACTCGAGAATCTGAAGCTTCTGTTCGTCGGATAGCGTCTGCCCCTTGGTGCTTTTCGCTATGACTGTACCCACTCTCCTGCCCACCCTGCCCCTCGGGGCTGCCACCGTCACGTTCATGTTGATGTCGAAATAATGACTGCAATGGCAACAAGAAAACATGTAAATCGGTTTATACATGAAGGTGCATAATCCTGGGCAACTAATGGTGATCTGGGATCTAATGATAATATATCATTATATATGCTTCTAATGATACAACGTTGTATATTATCATTAAGGCGTATAATAATTTATTAACATTATAAGCCCTTATAATTATATATATCATTATAAGTATACTATCATTACGAAGCCTTATAATGATAATATATCATTATAGGCCGAAACCTAGAACCCGAACTGTGTAACTCGGGTATCCGTTATCTCTTTAAGCACTCGAAGTAGTTTCCGTTCTGCTCGACAAACCCTGTTTTTAGGGTTAAGCAAATAGATACTGTCAACCGGATATATCTAGCAAAACAGCCTAAGACTTACTATGCTCGCTCAATGCTCCTCAAACTTTGCATATATGCCACGGATGTAAACGTGAAATACATGCGATAAGTTCGATATGGTTGGGTTTCATCCAAAGCAAGGTTGGCATACGCCAACCTCGACTTCCACATCTCAAGAGCGCGCGTCCCGCCTCCTCGCCATCGGATATCTGCGACATGACCTACGCACACCCAGTATCGTAAGTTTACACATTACGATAAGCGAACTGAAACATAAAAGTAGTCGAGCACTTTGGAAATCCGTGCATGTATCACAGCAGTCACAACACGGTTCGTCCCATGAGGCGGAGGAACGTTGACGAAATTGTGTACTGCAGCTGTGAAGGATTTTACGACGCGATTGCGGATTGGGATGGGTCAACAAAGAATGAGTCAGCAGTCACGCAACGCCAATGGTCTATGGTGTCCGAGATGTACATGTCGATGTGTTCACCATCTGCTGCCGGCGACGCTCATTTCGGTCACTGTGTCGCTGCGCTGTCTCTCACGCGATATGACGTGCTGAAATCTGTATAGGCAGCCCTGACCGGGAGTCCCGGTGCAGGCCCCTATGACAGATTCCTAGGTAGCCAACACTGGACCTGTGACTGATCCGTAAGCCCGTGCTGTGACACATCAAGGTGTCACAGGCAGCTAGGACCGAGACCGTTCCGACACCGTGACCGTTCCGGGTATATCTAGCTTAGGGTTTATTTCTTATGGGAGTTTTATCTATATTGGTTCACTGACTGTCTGATATCTTGAACCGGGATATTCCAGTAGGTCGTGGACCCATTCCACGCTATATTCAACAGCTAGTTTGGCCATGATTGGCTAAAGCAGCCGCTTGGAGAGGTGGTGCGCGACGGCGCGTTTGGGGACTCACGGGAATTTTGAGATGAGCTGTTTGCGGTGAGCGTCTTCGAGCCGCAGCTATGGGGATTCGACTTGGACCGGGCCTAGTCGACGCAATGTTCATTTACGGTATTTCGCTTGCCCTGATCCCGCTTGCTACCGATTTTTGGGCTGGTGACTCGAGCACCTTCGACCTCGACGACGTCTTCCAGTGCCCTTCGCTCGCATGGCTCTTCCGCTCTTCCCGTAACTGTGGCGTCGCATCTTCCTCACGACATTACCCGAACGCGCCCCGGCGTACCACCTCCCATCAGGCTTTCAGAATTATGGGTGTTACCACCAGAGCAAAGAAGTCCCTCACGAGGGACAGCGACATTGATGCCTCGCTTAGGCTTATCGACGGGGTTCGGAACAGCCCGACGGTGCGGACACCGACTGTTCCGACCCCCAACCCTGCTTCGAACGAGGACGCCGACGTGGCCATCAGGCGTTACTTGCAGGAGCAGGCGAAGCTGACCGACGAGATCTACAAGGCACGTCTCCATCGTGCCTGGGCCAAGAGCGTCCGCGAGGACGTTCTTGGTGACAAGAAACACCATTTCCGCGGTACGGACGACGCTGGCCTTCTGTCTGACCTGGTGGTGCAGCTACGTACGGAGTTCGAGTCGGCTGGACTGGAGCTGAAGTCCTTTGATCTCGACGACCCCCTTACCCCGGTTGTGAGCCGGGTGAATGGCCTTCTGTACGGCGTGCTGGCTCTCGTGGTGGAGAAGCACAGCAACGCGTATGTCTGGCTTACCAGTACGGATGCTTCGTCTGACCGAGATGGCCGGCGAGCTTTGGTCGACATCATCAAGGGCTGCGTACCGGTGGCGCTACGGGAGTCGCAGCAGGAGGAGCATGCGGCCTTGCGTTACCCCGCGAACGTAGACCCGCAGCCGATCTTGGCGCGGGAGCAACGTTTGGTGCGGGACAACAGGGCCTCCGACTGGACGCCTACGGAGGCTACACGTAAGCTGAGTCTGTACACCAGGCTTGACCCGGCGTTCTACGCTGCGGTTAAGGTGCGCTACCCAATGGCCGCTGACTTGGCTCATGTCCCGTTGGCCTCGCTCCACTCCATGGTGGTAGAAATCTACCAAGCTTGGGCTCAGACTGACACGGGCTGTATAGGCAGCCCTGACCGGGAGTCAACACGCTATTCGATGAAAACGACATTATGGAATGTCATTTTTCAATTTAATTATAGATAGCTAAATAATTCCAAGGCGTACGAAAATAACGTATTTTCCGACGAGACGCGAGACGCACGTATCAACGCGGGTGCCGGTGAGGCTAATAGATACGTACGTATGAGTGCTTATAATAAATTCACAAGCACATGCAAGCATTCAATGTGGTAAACACGATACAAAATATGATGCGGTGACTAATTTCATTTTGTACATGTGTTTTATTAATGTTCAGGACTAGCTGTTAGCTCTGCGACCACAGTCTACGCGGTATCTGCTCGGATACGTACGTATGAGTGCTTATAATAAATTCACAAGCACATGCAAGCATTCAATGTGGTAAACACGATACAAAATATGATGCGGTGACTAATTTCATTTTGTACATGTGTTTTATTAATGTTCAGGACTAGCTGTTAGCTCTGCGACCACAATCTACGCGGTATCTGCGTTCATTCCAGGTTCAAGACAGGCATTTGGCACGGCGTGCACTATTTACTCGGCTGGTGTGTCTCCGGCAGGTGCGGGGGTATCGCTGTCTCCTGGTGCGCCTTCTCCTGCCTCTTCTTCTTCCTCTTCATCTCCACCTTCTCCTTCCTCTCCTTCTCTTGCCTCGGATTGCTCAGAATCCGTGCCGGCTTCAGCGGGTCGATCTTTAGCGGGTTCTTCACCGTCCTCATCATCCAACTCGTTCATGTCCTTAGCGCAGTCGGCGATTTCTTTCGCCCTTTTGAGGTTTTCCTCCTCTATGCGTGCTTCCTCTTTGAGCTTCGCCGTTTCCTCGAGTGACATGCATTCCGTATCGCCGTTAGGCTCGTCGTTAATGTTCCCAATCCGCTGACTGGCTGCATTCACCATGTCTTGGTCGGAGTCGAACGCGACAGCGTTCAAGCCGCACCGGAGAGCTGCCATTGTGGCCGTCGCGACCCCACACCCCGCATCCAAGATCCAGTTGGGTGACGAATCGTTGTTTAACCGGGCGAAAGGTGCGGGTCCCATCATGTGGCAGTTGATGAGCTCGATTAGCAGGTGCTGGGGCTTCTGGTGAGCGCATACCACTTTCCCATCGTCTCGGAAGGGTTGCTTGACGACAGAATACCCCTCCAACACATTCGCCCTCGAGCCCGCCTCCGCATCCTTCGTCGAGAAGTCGAAGTCGCACATCCATGCTTTGCGAGTGGATTTTTCCCCGGACTCCTGGTCCGCCATTTGGAACCCGATGACAGCCGCTTCGAGGACATTGTACCGGATGGCTTTGTTGGCACCTACATCCTGGTTCTCCTTGCGCCACCATATGCGCTGGGCCCCACCGTTGCATTTGCTCTCCAGGATCTTCAGGAACCCAGTCTGCTGAGCAAACCCACAAAATATCAATATTGTCCAGTCCGGCGAGGTGGTGAGCGCCGCAAAGGCATCTATGAACTTGATCAGGTCGGGCTCGGATAACGCGTGCTCTGACAGCTCCGTATCGAAGTCGTAAATAACGTCCAGTATTGTCCCCACGTAATTCATCTTCGGGACATTCTCGAGTTTCGTCAACTCGTCTTTGTAGATCATGTAGCCGGTTTGAACCGTCTTCCACTCGAACTCTTTCTCAAACTCTGCCTCCTTACCATCCTCCACAAGGGGGGAGGGAAGTGCCACCTATTATTATACCACAAACCGCTTGTTAATATTTGAATGACCCAAAATTGCTAGCGCAATAAAACATGCAACTACATGAGGAGCACGACTATTACAACAAAGAATGTTGAAAGAACGCACACCTTAACTGTATTGGGGACGTAGTTGACGGGCAGCCGCCCGAGGTCTCCCTCTCCGGCCTGACACCGGGAAAGCCACGTGTTGCAGTCTGCGACGAATTGGACGATGGCCTTGGGAACCGTGAGCTGACTCCCCCCTCGCCCAGTTTTACCTTGTTTCACCGCCTTGATGCATCGCTCGATGGCCTCCTGGCAAGCCCAAGTCTCACCGTATTTCCTCTCAAAAGCAGTCCAATTCTCCACCCCAGATTGCGACACGATCCAGGCCTGAACGTTGCGTTGGGCCTTGAACCTCTTCAGGGTGTCAATCGCCTCTGCGATGGTGATCTCAGTGGTCAGGATTTTCTTCAGAACGCCGTTCAAGTAATCAACCTCCACGTCCGAGTGAAACCCGAGCATCGTCTGGAAAAAGGACATGTTCAACTCCTTCTTCTCGCTCTCCTTCACGATCGCCTGCTGCAAAGGCTGTGCCGGCTGACCGACACTCAACGTATTACCGGCGCTTCGAGGAACACGCCTAGACCTGGCCTTGCCACCCGACTTCTTCTTCTTGAGGTCGGCACCTACATCCTTCAACGCCTCCTCCGCCCCAGACGTCTCGGTAGTCATGTCAACGATCTCACTCTCCGGAGTCCAGGTCTTGCGTTTCTTACCCGACCCCTTGGTGGGGGTCTTAGTCTGCCCCTTCAGAATACGCAATTCGTACGCATGCATGATTCTAACAATCTGGTCCCAAGTCTCCTGACGCACTGTAGCCATCGACCAATTCGTTGCGTATTCGTTGGCGTAGGAGATGTGATTCATTTGCAACACCTCCGCCTTAATCTGCAACTGCTGAGCCGATGTCAAAAAGTACCAGACCGGGAACCATTTGCCATTTTCAACGCCTCCCCCGAAAAGCTCCCAATCGTTCACATTGGCCCAGTCCCCCTTCGACAGCTTCTCGTAGACATGCTTCCTATTCTTCCTTGGAAGCTTGAAAGTCTTGGGATCGTGCTTTTCCAACTGCTTCACCACGCCGTCCTCCGTCCAGTCTTGGGCCTGAACGTCCCATTCCGTGATGCCACAATGCCAATAGAGTTTGTGGAGAGGGCCCTTCGATGCCTGCATGGTTTGCCGAGAAATTACGGTTAGTAACATTCTTTTACTTTAAGTAAGTAAGAGCTTTAAGTGACAAAGATGGATAAGTTACATTGTTTTCTCAGAAATCACCTGCATGCCCGTTCGCATGGATTTTATGATTTGCTGGTGCGACTTGCCCTTCACGTTCTGGTCGACGGTGTTCTGCTCGTCAGCCAAAAGTCGGACCATGTCAGACTGTAGATTAAAATACAATTTGCACTCGATCTGCTGAAAAGCTTCGTTATCCGGTTGTTCTTGGTGAAGCTCCCGCCGAGCGGTGAGGCTATGTTGGTGCCCGAAGCACACGAAACGATATACGCCTTCCCACACCTTACTGGGGTCAAAGTCCTCCGCGGTTGTGAGGTGCTCCCCAGACTCCGCCCATATAACGTACACTAGGGACGTGTTCTGAAAACCGTGTGGGTTCCAAGCCATGCTCTCTTTCAAGTTCATGACTTGCGCACGGTCCTCATCCCTGATGCGCTCGTAGTCCTCAGCCTGTATAATGTACTGGATAGGTATGTTGAAGGTACACCCCTTGACGTCTTTGGCGTCAACGACTCTGGGGTACCGGTGGTTATACTCAATCTGATACCGAATCGTATTAGAATGAGCTACTGAACGCCGCTGTTTCGGCAAAGAGAGCAAGGACTGCCAGTTCTGCGCTGCTTGCTCGGCATTCTGTTCTTTGGCCGCCTTCGCTGTCTCTCCAGGCCCGTAAGCTAACAATGAGCCGCCCGGACCACGACTAGCAGCCAGATCGCTTTCTGCTGCAGGTGTCAACGGTACCTATATTGTAATATAAAAGTACAAAGTTAGTCACTAACAGATAACACCTCATTAGGTTAATGAGCAATTCGAAACAACACTCATATTCATTATAAAACTGTTAAGGGGAAATCACAAAGGTTAGAAACTTTGCACAACTGCTCATTAAGCTAATGAGACATATTTTACATTACAAGCTAATGATACATATTTTATTTAACATCGGTCTTGATCAATTACGGTTGTCAATGTAATTGTATGCCTACTTCTTTAGTTTTGATTTACTACATTCCTGTCGATGGCTCGACTTCCAGTGCTGCTTCGCACAATCATGGGAACAGTATACTGCTTGGTGACAGCCGCCACACCGCTTTTCTCCTTGTTTACCACAATTTATACAGAGACACTGGTGTGCTGACACCGAGGACTTCCCGAAACGATCTTTGTTTGCCTTCCGAACAGCAGATTGTGTGAAGCATGCGGTCCAGCCATTGGAAAGCTTTACTGGTGAATTAAAGTCGGTTGTGCCAGAATCCTGCAGTAAAGGGAAAAAAAGAAAAACTGCTCATTAAGCTAATGAGACCTTTTGGTCAGTCATCGAATTTATCGGGTAAAACAGTAACACATGTCATATGATGACAGTAGGTATCATACTAACTGTAAAAAAATCCTAAAGGCCAGAAAGTTTGCAAAACTGCTCATTAGGCTAATGAGGCTTTTTGTTCAAGTTTGGGTCAGTCATCGAATTTATCGGGTAAAACAGTCACACATGTCATATGATGACAGTAGGTATCATACTAACTGTAAAAAAATCGTAAAGGCCAGAAAGTTTGCAAAACTGCTCATTAGGCTAATGAGGCTTTTTGTTCAAGTTTGGGTCAGTCATCGAATTTCTCGGGTAAAACAGTCACACATGTCATATGATGACAGTAGGTATCATACTAACTGTAAAAAAAATCGTAAAGGCCAGAAAGTTTGCGAAACTGCTCATTAGGCTAATGAGGCTTTTTGTTCAAGTTTGGGTCAGTCATCGAATTTCTCGGGTAAAACAGTCACACATGTCATATAATGACAGTAGGTATCATACTAACTTTAAAAAAATCGTAAAGGCCAGAAAGTTTGCAAAACCGCTCATTAGGCTAATGAGGCTTTTTGTTCAAGTTTGGGTCAGTCATCGAATTTCTCGGGTAAAACAGTCACACATGTCATATAATGACAGTAGGTATCATACTAACTGTAAAAAAAATCCTAAAGGCCAGAAAGTTTACAAAACTGCTCATTAGTCTAATGAGGCTTTTTGTTCAAGTTTTGGTAAGTCATCGAATTTCTCGGGTAAAACAGTCACACATGTCATATAATGACAGTAGTTATCATACAAACTGTAAAGAAGGCCAGAAAGTTTGCAAAACTGCTCATTAGGCTAATGAGGCTTTTTGTTCAAGGGGTCAGTCATCGAATTTCTCGGGTAAAACAGTCACACATGTCATATAATGACAGTAGGTATCATACTAACTGTAAAAAAAATCGTAAAGGCCAGAAAGTTTGCAAAACTGCTCATTAGTCTAATGAGGCTTTTTGTTCAAGTTTTGGTAAGTCATCGAATTTCTCGGGTAAAACAGTCACACATGTCATATAATGACAGTAGTTATCATACAAACTGTAAAAAAACCTGAAGGCCAGAAAGTTTGCAAAACTGCTCATTAGGCTAATGAGGCTTTTTGTTCAAGTTTTTTAAGACACACTAATAATTAAAGAAATGACAAATAATTGAACAGAATATTACAGGATTTTTAAAATATCCTGTAATATATTTTACATATATATTGTTGAACTTACCGCGGTTGGAAGTACTCCGGTGCCACCCATCTCCGTATCGATTGATTCGTCCAAGAGACTGTACTCTTCACCAGATATCTCAGCAGACTTCCAGAAGTCTGGGTTCTCGGAATTTCGCCACATTTCATTCAGAAAAGAACTGTAAGCAGCAGCAGGAACTTTGGACGATGAGCGTGTAACCAGCTCATCCAGCCTGTTCTTGCGCGCTGTGTAAGTAGGCGCCACGCTGCTAATCAGCATATTTTCAGCGTCAAGACGGACAGCGCTATACTCATGCGGGCGTTCAGCCGTCGCCAGCACGTACAGCGGGGTATTGCCGTTGGCGGTTGACGCCGCGCCAGCGAAAGAGATACGAAGGTTCTCATCTGCGTTTGCTGGCAAAATAGGCAAACTTTTGTGAACTGTTTCGCCATCGGCTGTTGCGAGAAAAACTTTTACTCGCAGCACATGGCCGTCTAAAGAAGGTACGCGCTCAACCGCCCACTGCTTGTTGGGTAGCTGTAGTATGCTTCCTGCGCTCATTAATGCGCGAAATTGATCCAAAGTTGCCATTATTTTAATTCACGAAAAAGTAAAACAAAAAGGGCGATGAGCTGTAAGCGGTGTTATGCAAAGTAGGTTTTGGATTGTGAGGAAGACTGGTCGAGTTTATTGAGTTTCAATAAGTTTTGTTCTCTCGTCATCAAAATCTGAGAATTGCAAATCGAAGTATTTTATTGGACGGGCCGAACGCGACAAAGAACTCGAATCTGCATTCAAGATCTCGATTTCGATTGATGACATCTGCACTCGATCCGGGAACTTGAGTACAGAGTGATGTTATTGGACAAAGTTTGGTCGATCGATCCGATGAATTTAATATGACCGACCGTAATATTCAAATTCAAAGTCATCGGCTGTCGCCCCTGACGAAACTGGGAATGAACTGTCGTCGTTTTCATTTCACGGAAATTGGCTTCATAAGATTTTTGAACTATTTTTCTGATGGGGCCGTTCTGGCGAATAGCTGACGAAGCTATCGACGAAGTTATTGACCTTTCACAGCCTGCAATATACTACACCCAGAAGGAAGACGATATCATAGAAATAGAAACAGACGTATTTCGCTCATCGCCAGTTAACGCTCCTCGCTCATCGCTATACAAAACAGTTTGCGACGATGAGATATTATGCTTTCCGTGCGTTGAAACGCCAATGCACTCGAAAAGCGCAGAAACTCCAATGACTGCAAACTTGCAAAAGACTAGCGACTCTCGCGCGACTCAGCGCTCATCGGACTCTGATGACACAATAAACACGCAAGAGTCTAGTTCGCGAAAGATCACAAGTGTTGACTTCAATGAGATAACGCAAAGCCTTGAAGCAAGCTTTAGTTCACACTCCGTGGGTGACGAAAAGAGTGAAAGTGTGCTGAATGGGAAATCAACTAAGGTCGGAAAAGAGCGAGCAGTTTACACATCAGTAAAAAGAAAACCCAAAGTTAAGAGTCAAATATCAATCAAAGAACGAAACCTTTCACAATCAGACATGGAAAGTATTGCAACTTATCGGTGCAATTGCAAATCGTTTTGCTCATTAATGTTTCACACATCAGCTTTAGCTGCTCAACGCGAAATGTTTTGGAACTTGTCTCAAAAAGATCGTAAAGAATGGATGATAAGAGATCTTATGAAGAGCGGGACCAGAACTTGTGACTCAAGATTCATATTTATGTTCTTCATATGTGACAGACCGGTAAGTTTGCCAAAACTGCTCATTAGGTTAATGAGCGGTTTTCCTTCTTTTTTATAAAATCCCCTTGAAGAATATTTTTTTGTTCGTATTCCTGAAAGTGTGCCAAAACTGCTCATTAGGTTAATGAGCGGTTTTCCTTCTTTTTTATAAAATCCCCTTGAAGAATATTTTTTTGTTCGTATTCCTGAAAGTGTGCCAAAACTGCTCATTAGGTTAATGAGCGGTTTTCCTTCTTTTTTATAAATTCCCCTTGAAGAATATTTTTTTGTTCGTATTCCTGAAAGTGTGCCAAAACTGCTCATTAGGTTAATGAGCGGTTTTCCTTCTTTTTTATAAATTCCCCTTGAAGAATTGTTTTTGTTCGTATTCCTGAAAGTGTGCCAAAACTGCTCATTAGCTTAATGAGCGGTTTTCCTTCTTTTTTTCAAATCCCCTTGAAGAATATTTTTTTGTTCGTATTCCTGAAAGTGTGCCAAAACTGCTCATTAGCTTAATGAGCGGTTTTCCTTCTTTTTGAAAACATTCACTTTGCTGGTATATTTACAGGTGTGTTCGGCCTTCTACCAGAAGGTTTACAAAGTAAGCCAAGGCTATTTCTGCGACGTACGCGAGCGCGTTCTCTCTGGAAGAACAAATTTCATTCACGGGCTGACTGGCAGTGAGGCAAATCGGCGTTTGTCCAACAAAAAATCAAATGTCGTCGCCTTCGTGAATAAATATGCGGAAGAACAGGGCGAACCTCAGCCTCATAAACCTGAGACGCATCTCCCGTCGGGGAAGACAAGAGAAGAGATTTGGGATGACTATCTCGATTCTTTATCTATTCACGACCGCAAATCCAAGGAAGTCTCCTTGCCGTACTTCTACGAAATCTGGAAAGACGAGTTCAAATCTTGGCTCAAAGTTCCGAAGTGCAAGCGTTTTTCGCAGTGCAGTGTATGTGCTTCGATCAAACTCTTGAAGGAGGGCACACCTAAATCCCAGCACGGTAAGCTAAATTCTGAAAAATACAGTATTTGCATTTGTTTTACGTTGTTTTAGAAGTTTGTATATTAAAACGTTTTTTTTTTCAGGTCAATACGACAAAATGCGAGAGGTGCACCTTGACCAAGCGCGTGCCGAGCGTGAGAAGTTCTACAAACACGGCCGAAAATCTAACATGACTAAGAGCATCAAGGAAAACAAGACGTGGTGGAAATATTCCTCTGTCATCATTGACGGGATGACCCAATGGACGACGCGCCTGCCGCATTTCAGGCGCATGCCATCATATCTGGACCGAAAGGACTTCTTGGACGTGCACAATATGGGTAGCATCATCGAAAACGTTGGCCGGTTTATGGACTTCAACTACGCGAATTACGGTGACGACGCCAACTTCCTGCTGAACGTGCTGCATCGTGACGTCACTCGAATTCAAGAGCACCGTCGTAAAGGGGATGGCGAGGAACCGTACCCGATGCCGGAAGTGTTATACGTCCAGCTTGACAACGTGGGCACCAACAAGAGCATTATGCTTTTGGCGTATATCTCTTGGTTGGTTATGTCTGGCGCGTTCAAGAAGGTGAAGGTGAACTTCCTAATCGTCGGCCACACCCACGAGAACATCGACCAGATGTTCTCGCGTTTTTCTGTGCGCTTAAAACGCAAGCTTGCGATGACCCTTGACGAAATGATGGAAATCGCAAAGGAGTGTTTCTCGGATGGCATCTTCACGACCGCGGTGGCGAAAGTGCACGATTTGAAGACCTGGTTCGGTGGTCGCTACGAGAACGTCTGTGGCATCTCCACGCAGCAGACCTTCAAAGCGTTCAAGAACGAGGCCGGCGAAGTGGTCGTGCAATACAAGATGTATTCCACCGACAAGAAGTGGCTACCAGAGGAGGGCCTCAAGGTGTTGAACTCTATGCCCGAGAACCTGCCTGATTTTGTCAAACCGAAAGCCTTCTCCAAAGAAGGGCTTACGAAGCTCGAGGATCTGGTGGACGGGATGCGGACCATTTTGAGTACGACGTTTACACCTACCCACGAGACGTGGTGGGCGGAGCTGTTGAGGAAGCAACGAAAGCTGACCGAGGAGGGCATTTTCGAGGAGCCCAATGTCCCGTTCGTTTTGCCGAGCAAATTGCACGCACGTTTGAATGCCCCTTTGGTGCATGCCCTGGAAGCTCCTCTCAGACTCGCCGAAGTTCAGATGCCAGCAGCAGCAGAAATTCCAGCCCGAATTCAAGAACGCGTAGAACGTGCACCGATTGCCGTGTACACGGGCAAACGTAAGGCGGTGAATCGGGCTGCTAGAAAAGCTGAAGCGTACGTGGCCAACCCGGTATGGGAGGTTTCGTTCGATCAGATGACCGTAAACAGCTACGCCGTTTGCTTCGGAGAAATCACGGGCGTGAAGGCCAACGATGTATGCCAATTCCGTGTCAAGCTCAACGGCAAAGAATGGTCGGACCCCCTGATGCTTGTCCGAGTGCATGCACGGATTGTCTACGCGAAGGAGTTGAAGTACAAGTACCTGAAAGTGAAGACATACACGGACACTAAGGAGCGAAGACTCGGAAAGGTGTTGGCAGGGAAAGCGGGAGCCTTCTGGGAGAACGCATCCGATCCGCCGTCAACTGAGCCCTTCAAAAGTGCAGAGATATTGCTAGCGTGGAACATCGCAGCTAACGAAGCAAAAGGTTGTATCCCAGAAGAACAGTATGGGCAACTTATAGTGGCACTGCTTGCGCAAAGAGCCAAGAAAAGACGAATTGATAACGGGCAAATGGAAGAAACCGAAGGCGATGAAGACAATAGCGAAAACGAGGGAAATGAGGAAGTGCCGACCTGTCCCGACCGGTCCAGACCTGACCAGAGGTGTAAAGACCTAGACGACGGTAGCGATGTTGAAATGTGAATAGAATCAGTTGACTAAGACGCAAGAAATAGATGTACATAATGTAAATACGATTATTAGAGAAATCTGATATGGCAATTGCTCATTTCTTTTGTATGTCATGCTCGCTACCATTTACAGCACAGAAAATAAATTGCATGCTTCACCGTGTCTTGGAAACATTTTCGTACGTGTCTTGTAATTTTACCGTTGCGGAGGCCTGCGAGCAAAATTATTTTCAACATTAACATTTTCAGCACATATATTTTCTAAATATCGCCAAAAACAGCTAATGTCAATTATCTACCCTAATGTCAATTTCATCGAATAGCGTGTTAGTCCCGGTGCAGGCCCCTATGACAGATTCCTAGGTAGCCAACACTGGACCTGTGACTGATCCGTAAGCCCGTGCTGTGACACATCAAGGTGTCACAGGTAGCTAGGACCGAGACCGTTCCGACACCGTGACCGTTCCGGGTATATCTAGCTTAGGGTTTATTTCTTATGGGAGTTTTATCTATATTGGTTCACTGACTGTCTGATATCTTGAACCGGGATATTCCAGTATGACGTAGCTGTGACATGTAGTCATCAAGACCTGTATGGCTGCACTCTGCCAGCCATTGATCTCTAGGGATATGGCCGATATGGCTCGGCACTCTGCCAGCCATTTATCTCCAGGGATAATTATGGCATGTATCAATGGTTGCACTCTGACTGCCATTGATCTCCAGGGATGTGGCATATATGGCTGCACTCTGCCAACCATTGATCTCCAGGTATATTGCCTGTCTGGCTGCACTGTGCCAGCCATTGATCTCCAGGGATATGGCATGTATTGCTGCACTCTGCCCAGCCATTGATCCTCAGGGATATGGCATGCGTGGCACTCGCCAGCCATTGATCTCGGGGATATGGCATGTATGGCTACACTCTGCCAGCCATTGATCTCCAGGGATAGGGTGAGCTCTGTATCTTGAAAGTCCTGTACTATATATAGAGCATCAGCGCAGCATGCATTCATACTAGTGTGAGGTCTGTATCTTGAAAGTCCTGTACTATATATAGAGCATCAGCGCAGCATGCATTCATACTAGTGTGAGGTCTGTATCTTGAAAGTCATGTACTATATATATATATATCATCAGCGCAGCATGCATGCATCGAGTAGAGTGAGCTCTTTATTTTGAAAGGCCGGTACTATATCTCCGTGCACTGCATATCTTTCCTGCGCACGTTTACTGGGTGATCATCTCGATTGCCTGTCCATCCCCTCCCCTGATGGATCATTTAGGGCCACGTGGTGGGTTCCCTATGGTCAGCAATATGCATGGTTGAATCTGAAATCAAGCATTCCAAAACAGAAATCTGAAATCCACCGTAGAGCCAAATCAGCCAAAACTGAAAATCGGAAATCTAATGTGGAGCAAAATGACACAGATAAAAATCTGAAATTGGTTTGTAAAATCTGAAATCAAGCATTCAAAAAACTGAAACCTGAAATCTAACGTAGAGCAAAATCAGCCAAAATTGAAGTTTGGAAAATCTAACATAGAGCAAAATGACAAATGCAAAAGTCTGAAATCGAGCATTCCAAAAACTGAAAACTGACATCCAACATAGAGCAAAATTAGCCAAAATTGAAAATCGGAAATCTAACGCAGAGCAAAATGACAAATGTAAAAAATCTGAAATCAAGCATTCCAAAAACTGAAATCAGAAAACTAACGTAGATCAAAATTAGCTGAGATTGAAAATTTGGAAATCTAACGTAGAGCAAAATGACATATGTAAAATTGCACTTTCGCATTTTCCCTTCACTTCGGAGCTTGTAGACTGTAAGGTACGGAAGACATCTGGAAGACATCCCGAATACGTTCCGAGTACATTCCACACGTCTTCCTTAATTACCTTTTATTTGGCGATTTTGCAGGATGTTCCTAAGCTTCAAAATCTGGTGGATGAGTTCTTCAAGTCACTCGAGCGCGATGGCTGGTCATCAACACGCATTTGCTTTCCCACTTCCCCGACCAACTCCTCATGTATGGTCCAATACGGGGGACATGGATGTACGTGTTCGAATCATTCATCGGATGGTACATGTGGTGCGAGGGTTAATCTTGGTACTTCGTCGCCGGCGGGAGGCAACCACCAATCCCACCCGGCCACCCGTGCTCCCGTTATTCTTGGCCACCGCACCGTTGAGGGCGCCGAACACCGTGGTTTTGGGAACACAAGGCAAGCGCCATGTACTCTCCCGCGCTGAAACGAAAGCGCTGGAGCTGTGGATGCATGGCAACGTGCCCCAATACCGCAAATTGAAGGCAAAATTCGACGACCACGTCACCTACTGCAAGAGATAAGTAAGAAATGAAACCCATAAGGTGCCTGGAAGACGTTTCATATATCTTCTAGGCATCTTCCACACCGAATCGAAGTAGATTCTGGCCACCACGGCCGCAGAGCTGTCGCCAACAAAGTTCATCGGTACGACGTGGACCATCTTCGTCAGCTTGCACGTGAAGGCCACGAAGGCGTCATTGCCTCTTTCTGATACTGGTAAGCCGGTGACGAAGTCCACCGCGACATCTTGCCACGGTCTATTCGGGATGCTGTGAGGATTTAGCAATCCATCTGGGTAAGTTCCTCGCGGCCTCACCGACTGGCACACCGCGCAGGATGCAACCCAGGTGCCCACGTCGTCCGCAGCGCCACGCCACCAAAAGCGTCGCAGCACTCTCTCCAGAGTTTTGTCTCTTCCAGTATAACCTGAGGACAGTGACTCGTGGGCATGGCGAATTACCACCTCCCGAAGTGGAGAGTCCTCCCCCAGCACCAACTGATATCTTCCTGCCGCAGTTCTCCAAACTACTTCACCCACCAGCCTAAAGTCTTGTAAGCACTGGTGTGGCGCTGCCTTCACCTTTTCCCGTAGTAAACGAAGTGACCCCTCCCGGGTGTACTCCGCCTTCAGCGCACGCAGGAACTTCGAGTCTGACTGCTGGGAGATCGTGTCTCTGAAGTCCGCTGCCGCACCCGTTCTTATCACAGCTGGGGTGCGTCGTTCGTGGATGTCTCACGCGTGCCGGCTGTGGCTTGGCGGGAGGAGCGTGCACTATTAAAACAGGCCAGCGGAGATCGAAGGCCTTCCTGTCTGGGTTCTCGAAGAACTGATTGGGCTCGCCCTTGTCATCGTGAGTAGGGACGACCTCCACGATCTGCATATTAGCCTTCCTGAATAGCTTACGCCACGCGGGGAGCTTGGACTGGTGATCTGGCAGGACGAAGACTGCAGAAGTGTTCTCCGGGTCCGCCTCCCATTCTGCGATGTACTTGTTCAGAATCGCCTCCACAGTAATGTGGCTGGAGTTGTATGGAGGGTTACACCAAACCCGAAGACCCCTCCATTTCTCAGAGAGGCAGTCAGTCCAGAATCGATCCGCTTGTCTGTTGTGGCCGCCGATGCTCGCTTAGGCTGCTTGCGTCCGAGTCGGACCCGGACCTGCGGGCAGCTCTACTCCGCCTGCGCTCTGCCCGCGTAAGCGTGCCCCGGCTGCCTCTGGACCCCGTGCTGGTGTGGCTGACATCCGTGCCGGACTCGGGGTCAGAGTGCTCTGGTGAGCGGCTCAGGCCTGGGATGTGCCTGCCGTGCGTCGCAGGGCGCCCGAAGATTCCCTTCGGGAGCGTCGACGCCTGCGGGCCTCTGGGTCAGCTGCCACCGCGGGGAGATGGCGTACCAAGAGTGAGGCCCCGCTCGGGACGCCCTGTCGAGCTCCGCCATCAGGGGGTGCCTGCAGAGGGTCTGGCAGGATCGCGGCACCAATGCCGATGAAGGGCGGCAGCGGTGAGGGGTCCGCCGTAGGGTCGTACAGCATCGAGGTGGCTGGTACCAGCTGTTGCGGCCGTGGTTGCTGCTGCTGCTGCTGCTGCTGCTGCTGCTGCTGCTGTTGCTGCTGCTGCTGCTGCTGCTGTAACTGTTGTTGCTGGAACTGCTGCTGCTGTAACCGCTGCTGCATTGGTTCCAGCGCTTGTTGTTGGGGCCACTGCTGCTGATGCTGCTGGTACGCAAGCCACTGCTGCTGTTGCTGCAGCTGTTGTTGGAACGGCGTGGGGTACGAGCCCATAGGGTGACGAGTCCCCAGTGTAAATGGCACCGGCGACACTCCCCCAGCGAGGGGCGCTGATTGGGGGAGTACCCAATTGGAGCCGTTCCATACAGCCTGTGCGGGGGAGCCATCAGGCATGGTGTATGGACGTGGCACCGCGGTATAGGGCATGGTGGTGCCTGGGAGTGGAAAGGGGTAAGTGGAAGCGTATGTGGTGGGGGATGGAAAGGTGAGGGGTGAGAACAATGGGGGGCGTAGCGGCTCTGCACTGACCCCCATGCTGGAAAGGGACTCTGATGTATGTTGTGACATACTGGCTGCTGAGCTGATTAGATCGCAGGCTGGGTGTGGCAAAAGCCACAGGTGAGCAGAAGGTAGGGTGTGCTCGCCTTTTATTTATTCTTCAGTGTCGCTTTCGTGAGGGGGGGAAGGAGGAGGAGAAGGTGGGGGGCTGACTTCTGGAGACGGAGGAACGCCGGTCAGGGTTGGAGACGGAGGAGCGCCGGTCAGGGTTTCACCAGGAAGCACGGGCAGTGATGGATCGTAGGGGTCCGGGTAGTTGAAGAAGAACCCCTGGTAATACCACTCACGGTAGTAGCTCGCTGGTGGGATAGCCAGGGTGTGCGTTGTCCAGGCGCTCAGCTGTCTCCCGCTTCGTCGTCAGAGGAGGAGGGGGAAGGTGGAAGGGGGCCCTCTGGGGAGTTGTCAAAGGCGCCTGCCGGTGGGAAGGTGAGGTCCGGTTGAAATAACCACTTGAGCGGTCCCTGTTTCCACCACTCTCTTCTGTGCCTTTGTGGGGGAACTGCCATACACTGGCGTACTCAAAATTTCGCCAGGGCTCCGCGACACAGATTTCAAGTGCCTAAGTATGCAGGCAGAGGTCAAGAAACTGCAGATGGAGGGATGGAGAGTTCAACCAGAAGACTCAGCAAGGTCCTAGAAGGTAGCCGGACTTCGTACACTCCAGAAATATTCCAACCAGAGCGCTGCCAGAGAGTGCCAGAGAGTAAACCAGAGGTACAACTGTCCAGAAACCACTAAAAGCGCTGTTTTGGAGGTCTTTCCCAACTACTGGTGGCCGTGAGGGCGGTGTTGGAGGGTTCTGGGCTGTTCTATGGGGTCTGGGGGAAGGGTTTTTGGTGTTGGGGACTGTTGGGGAAGGGTTTGGGGTAGGCTGAAAGTAGGCTGAAACGGCTGTTTTGGGCTGTTTTTGGCTGTTTTCGGCCTTTTTAAGGCTCTGAAAGGTGAGCTGTGAAGTTTTTCTGGCTACTATAGACCGGGGAAACCCTTCAGGGTGCTCCCTGACGGTCTTTTGTGGCCTGGGACGGACTTTGGGTTTAAGATCGGAAAACGAATGTTTGCCTTTCCGAGCCCGTTTGAGCCCCCAGTGTTAAGGAACGGTTATACTGATATTTCGTGACGTTTGGGAAAGTTGCTTGGGTTACTTCTTCGAAAAGAAATGACGTTTTAGACGTAAAAATTGCGCCCAAGTTCCCAAAAGTTCAGCCCTCCCCCTGCAGTATTCCGTCAGTTATTTACAGGCCGTGGCTGAACGCGCGGAGTCGTTCAGAACGCACTAAGATACCAAATGTGCCAGGAGCACTACGACATATACTCGGAATGATGTTTTTGATTGAACGTGCAAAGGTACACAATTCGGATTTTATAATATACTGGATCAGGGCCAGATTGAGGTGCAAACGATAGTTCGGTTCCGAGTTCTGAAGGCTAAACACTTCTCAAGTGCTCTACTTATTCACTCGTCACTCGGGCTGCAGGGTCAACCACCCGGCACCCGATGTCACACCACGGCTCAACGTTCAATTCCTGATCCGATCTCATTTCTAATTCCGATTCGTCATTCTCGATTCAGATGTTACGTCGACGGACTGACACGATGACTGTCATACAGTACTGTCATACTACTGTACTGCCATAGTGTCATACTGTCATACTGTCATACCCCCGACATCTGATACTCGATTTCATTGTCTTTCCGATCCCGATGCGAATCCGGCCATTCCCCGAGGATCTGACTAAGTGCCACGATGACCACCCCACAGTACTGTCATACTACTATAGTGTCATAGTGTCATAGTGTCATACTGTCATACCCCGGACATCTGGTACTCATTCTCATCGTGATTTCAAGCCCAATTTCACTGTCATCGTGTCAATCCCAGATTACTCCCGATGACACACATACAGGCGCATAGACATATCGGCTCACGCTGTGCCTCCGGGCACAGGTTCCTTGAATATTGGGGCTGATCAGCCCCAATATTCAGAAGATTGGTGCTCATTAGCACCAATGTTTAAGGGAAAATTAAGCCCTCAAGAGACAAAGACCAACTGCATAATCAGCAGATGACCATAATTGTTGATTGAATATTGAATATGATATAGGGGGTACGTGAACGTACAGGTGGGGAAAAAATAAACCCCCCCCTGAGTATCCATCATCCGCATCATCATCATGTGAAGAGTGAGAGACCCGCGGCAAATAGAGGCGGCGACCAAGAGGGGGTTGGGTACCTCTGGGGGGCTCCGC
>LGRX02013916.1:0-13230 GCA_001247695.2 Cymbomonas tetramitiformis
TATAGGTACGCCCCCTTGCCCGCCTAGCCCGTTATAGGCACGTCCTCTTGCCCGCCTAGCCCATTATAGGTACGCCTGCATTTGCTATGTGGAATCCTTGCCCCCCTAGCCCTTTATAGGTTGCCCCCCATGCGCTGTGTGGCACTGTGCTGTTTGCTCTCGACAGTCCAGCTTCAGAGGTGTGGATCGCCGGCTCTGAAATGCCGGATTGAGATTCTGACGAAATGAGATGCTGCGATCTTAACAGTTTTGCGGGGTGCACGTTGATGGAAATGGGCGGCATACGAATCTTCGCCTCCGAAACGGGATCTGTGTGGTGAGAACGCAGAGGAAGATTTTGCGGACCTCTTCTTGGACTACCTCTCATCACTGAATTCATCAAACGCAGCACAGGTGGCTGATAATTGGCTCGCCTTCCCTGCCGAGTACACACGCGTAAATAAAATCCGTGACCGGAGCAAGAGGAGCTTTCTTTCAGTGGCCAAGGATGAGCGCCCCGGCTTCGTCAAGCGCACTTACCTGCTGACATGGCTGAGCGGGCCGGTGACTCCACGCCCCTTTCCGCCCTTGCAACCTTATGTTCTGCACAAGACTGCCGTCACTGTACTATTTCCCAGCCTAATGTATGACAGCCATTGCTGCCCGGTGTGCGAGAGCCATTGCTGCTTTGTCCCAAGCAGCCCAGTGCACCGCACCGCTTGCTCTGCACGTCACGCGCACCTTCAAACCCTGTGCGGTCAGGTACCTCGCATACGACGGTTTGCACCGCCCTTCCTCCCTCACCCCCCTCCCTGCCTTGGCTACATCCGCACCTGCAACGCAGTTCGGTATCACCTCGGAGGTGCCATGAGAGTTTACTCTTCGTGAGTTTGGTGCCAAAGCATGCTACCTTTCAATTCGTTGCCACTGATTTACTGCGCTTTCGTGTGAGTGTGCACGGGCGTTTCTGCACCCGGTGAAGGCAGTTTGACTGTCGGTCCCTGCCAGATTTCACCAGGTGTGCACCAATCAGCAGGCGGTTTGCTCTCCTGGCTCTCCTCACACATCACTGGGCACATCTCACCGTAGCGCTTGCAGGCCAAGGTGCAATGGCTGGTGCGGGGTCTGTGTGTCAGAAACCATACTGGAGGCAAAATGCGCCATTCATCTTCGGGAGCCCGGTTGCCTGGCTCTTCATGGCAGGGTGCGGGCTTCAGCGCACACCCGGATCTGCGAGCAATGCCTGACCCCGCCTCACTGCCACCATGGCGATTCGATGGCGCACCTGGCTTGCGCTTTGCCGAATGTTATGTTTTGAGTAACGGATTTCGGGTGCAGCGAGTGCTACATCAGGGAGAGAGGTGGCCGCACGGCTAGCTGATGCCTTCGATGACCTGGGAGTCAATGTCGCTCCTAGATTTGGAGAGCTGATAGCAATTCAAGCCAATGCTAGCGAGCTCCAGTGCTTGACTGGAATATCGAGGGCACAGAACACTGGTGGAATATCGTTTTGCTCTCGGTGACGCGGTGACGTGACTTTGCACTCGGTGACCCGGTGACGTGACTTTGCACTCGGTGACCTGGTGGCACCTTTTCCACTCGGCGACCCGGTGACACCTATTGCACTCGGTGGCCCGGTGACGTGGCGTCACACTCGATGTCCCGGTGGCGTGGCGTTGCACTCGATGTCCCGGTGACGTGCCGTTGCACTCGATGTCCTGGTGACGTGGCGATGCACTCGGTGATGCCATGGGGGCATGGAAGCAGGATTGCTTGGGCGGGTCAGTCGAGTACAGATCAGAGCTTGTTCGGCGCCCTCGTCCTGTTGCTGTTCCTGGCCATGGTGAACGGGCTCAAGCTCGGCAAGGTCCACGCGACGCGCTCGCTCTACCTCCACCATCACAGGTGCAGTGCCACCTCCGCTTGCTTCCCGCTGGATATTCAAGCTGGAGCATGTGGATGGATCACTGATAAGTTCTCCTGCAAACCCAACTGCGGGAACCCGCGCTTGATTTGCCTCAACAACTCTGCTCTGCCCTCCCATTCCCCCATGCTGCATTGGGAGGGAGGTACACAGAGGACAGAGTGGGGCATCTCCCAGGCGCCGCCTCTCGATGATGGGGTATCTGACAGAGCCAGTTAGGAAGCGGGAGAGGGGTGGGCCTCTGTCCGAGTATCACAGCGCGGGAGGCAAAAGCTTTTTTCGGGCGAGGGCAAACCCCCTCTCAGTCAGTTTACAGAGAGACAACCAGGGGTGGGGTGGGCACCTCGCAAAGAGCGCGCCCATCGTTTTAGGTTCCGCTGGGCCATCCGGGCTGGAAGTGAGACCCGCCAATCGCAGCACCGCTCCTCTTGCGCCCTCTGAGGCGGCACTTATCATTTGAGGATCCCCTCGAGGGTCCTCTCATGCCCCCTGAGGTTGCGCGTGAGGCTTTGCTTGCTTAACTTTACCACCTGCCATTGTGTTTCCTCTGTTTGCCATCGTTGTTCATGGAACGAGGGGTTGTCTCACTATACCGTGGTGTGGGCGCGCGGGGAGAGTCTTGGAGCTCTCAGGATCGGGCTCTATGGCGCGGGCGAGTACAGCATTTGCCAATTAGTGACCGAAATATCCGAGAGTGCAGTCACCGTCCTGTTCCGCACCTTTACGTGGGTTTATATCTCTGGCCTCCGCCACGGCAGCGAACACATTGTTTATCTGTGGGTCATCAATCTGCTTCTCGCTGTAGTGGCCGTCTCCATCTGCATGCCCGTGGTCTACTTCCTGAACAACCCATCTGCTGTCACTGCGACAACTGTGTACGACCTCCGCCTCCCTATGATAAGCCTGAACCTGCTCCCGATTCCCCCGATCTGCGCCCTGGGCCAATCACACCCCGCACTGCAACTGCTGGATATTGATGGTTGGCATCTCACTGATGTGGGGAATGCGGATGTGAGAGAATTCAAGTGAATTGAGAATTGAATTGAAGTGCCTGCCTAAGCGCCGCTGGTATGTGAACCACGACGGGTGATGCAGGCCACCACGCTCAGACGGTGCTCGGTGACATCCCCTCAAGCGAATGTGTTCCACGCGCGCGCATCACCGGGGCGCTTAGGCCGGTGCTCGGCAGTGTGCAGTGTACAATGAGCTGTTGCGTGTATACGGGGGGCAGCCTCCCTAAGCCTTGAGGCCCAAGGGCAAACCTTTTCGGTGTGTGCAGGGGAATGCAGGCATTTCTTATGGCGTACTCGGGCATCTACTGCAATATTCACGACCTGGTCGGGGTAGTGGCTTGGATTCCCTACGTCAACCCGTTTTATTACGGCGTATCCGGGGGGATACGGAATGAGGTGCGGCCGCAGCTGCGCCACGTGGCACCTTGATTAGTGAGCGCGGCCGGCTGCTTGTTGGCGCCACCTTTGCAGGTAACTCTTGCCGGAGCGGTATCTAGGTGGGTGGATTGGGCGTCGGGGCGCATTTTGTTCTTTCTCGACGGAGTGCGACCCGCTTCTTTATGCCATGTCATATCCACAACGAGGACGCTGACTGGCTGTGAGCTGCTCGGGGGACAGTTCACCGACACGGAGTATGGCGCGAGCTCGGATATGGCACCGTTTTTTGACTACAGCAAGACAGAATGCGTCGTATACCTGATCGGGTTTCTGGTCGCATATCAGATCCTCGCCTGGGCCACCTTGTCGGACCAGGTAGGCCTCGACCCTAACCTCACAGGCCGCTGCTCTGACAGGGTGAGATGTCATCAAGCGGCCAGGTGGGTCTCAATTCTAGGATCCTAGGCTGCGGCTCTGGCGGCAGTGACAGCTATCATCAAGCCATCAAGTCATTAAGAAGCGCCGCTCCAACGGAGGGGTGAGGACTCGTCGGACTGTTCAGCCGAAAACATGTTCATCAGCTCTGATTGGTTCATCCGGTCGGTCGGACCTCATAGATTCGTTTACCGGTTGGTCCGAGTCGTTTCTCCGTTTATTGGTATCTGGGATGGTTGGATCTGAGCCGTTCATTCCATACTCAACACCTAATATGCTTTGGGCTCAACACTCGATGAGTCCTAACCCCTCGCTCCAACATGCTCGTCTGATGATCTGCCGAAGGTGCACGCGCCGCCCTGCGCCTGTGGATGAGGCACGTTGCCGGTGTGGCCTTTCAGATGTGGACCCAGGATTGGACCCCAATGCTCCAGCGTGTCCGAGCTGCTCTCACTTTCAACGCCATCGGCAGCTCCTATGAGCAAACCCCGCTGCTGACTCCCCGCGCCCTGGATGAAGTTGCAAGGTGCGAGCGCCATGCCACTCCTCCATATCTCCCCGGGTGTCCCGACCATGAGGTCACTCGCTCCCCTCGCTGACCCTAGTGACAGCTGCGCCCCCCCTGCGCGGCCTCGGCATGGCCTCCCATATCTCGCCAGCTGGCAGCGGCAATCGGCATGGCCACTTCTTACCCTTGCGACTTCCAATGGTTTAGAGAGAGTTGTGTTTCATATCATCTCCTCCCCGCAGACCAATGGCATGCTGCACGTGCTGTGGTATCAGTTTCTTGCTGCTGCTGCTGCAACGAAGCGGTACGTCTTGGAAATGAACGCCCACAGCCCGTGAGTTAAAGCGCGGTAACTCCCATATCAGCTCCGTGCCGGTTTATGTGCATATATGTTTCGGCGTGGGTTCCATGCTGGGGCACTAGGAGAGCTCGCCACCCTGACGTATCTACTTAGTGCCGCTCAGTCCGCCCCGATGCTTCGGTTGTGGTTTGCAGCAATGCTGAGTCACGCAGCTTTCAGACCGTTGACGGCCCTCCGGTCGCGTGGAGCAATGTGTGCTACACCATCACGGCCTCGATACAGACCGCTGATGGCGGGCAGGGGCCCGAAGGACCAGCAAGGGATAGCATCTCGGGGTTGAAGAAGAAGCAACTGCTGCACGAGGTTAGCGGGGTGGTGCCGGGCGGGACCTTGTGTGCCATAATGGGACCCTCTGGCGCCGGCAAGACTTCCCTGCTGGAAATTCTAGGTGAGTTTCTGGTCCATTTCTTGGGTGGCATTCTCTGCACCGTTGATTTGCGCGGGGCTGTGATCACGTCATTTATTTGAAGTGATGCGCGTTGGTAGTAGCATGAATCTAAATCGGTGTACGGAGCGCTTTCGATGGCTGTGGGCGGTTGTGCATGAGACATGCCATTGATGGGCGGTTGTGCATGAGACATGCCATTGATGGGCGGTTGTGCATGAGACATGCCATTGATGGGCGGTTGTGCATGAGACATGCCATTGATGGGCGGTTGTGCATCAGACATACCATTGATGGGCGGTTGTGCATGCGTCGTACTATTGCTGGGCCGGTACAGCCCTCTCTGCCAGCTCAGGCGGCGTCGCGCATTTCGGCGTGCGCGGAACTGCTGCGATTTGGAACAGCGTTGCAGGTGCCTACTCGCATGCCTCGAGCGCTGCAGCAGCCGATGATCAATGTGTGAGGGAAGACTGAGGCGGGCTTCTGGCGGATTGCGAGGGACAGGCAACCGGCCAGTCGAAGGGGAAGTGAAGGGCGACCTGCCGAACTTGGAGGCGGACGAGCTGGCGTTCGTGACGCAGGAGGATATGCTGGAGCCCACAAGCACGGTGCTGGAGACGTTGCTGTTCTACGCCATGCTCCGGCTGCCGCCGATGAGGAGCAGAGACTACGAGCTCAGGGCCGAGGAGATCATGGGCGTGCTCGGCCTCACTGCCTTCGCGGACCAGATGGTGCGCTCGGAGGAGCATATGCCTCCTTTGCTCGTGACCTCTCCGCATGCCCCCTACCACTATGGGTGCTCGTCCGAATATAAGGCTCACTAAATATACTTTTTTGGGGGGTGGCTGCCCAGTCATGTTGCCCCAGATCCCGGATGCATTTGGTTGAGCAGTTTCTGATTGGGTCATTTGATAGCGCATGTTGAAGCAACGTGTTTCCCATGGAACGCCAGGCATTTGGTCGAATTGCCATCCCGTACCGGCTTCCGGCGGTTTGCATTTACTTATAAAGTCGTGTTTATTTGGGGGATTTTCTCTGACGCGAGGCGAGGGGGCGAGCCCTTGCGGAACATGGCAGGTGGGAGGGGCGTCCGACCTCACGATGATGAAGACCTTGTCAGGGGGGCAGCGGCGGAGAGTCTCCATCGGCTGTGCGCTCATGATTGACCCGAAGGTGCGCCTCGCTTTGACCACGCCTAAGATGCGACTCTCTTTGACCACACCAAAGGTGCACCTCGCTGTGACCACGCCGAAAGTGCGCCTCGCTGTGACCACGCCGAAGGTGCGCTTCGCTTTGACCAGAAGGTTTAGCTCCCTTTGACCACGTCTAAGGTGCGTCTCACTTTTACCGCGTGGAAGATGCGCCTAGCTTTGACCACCTAGAAGGTTTAGCTCGCTTTGACCCGCCAGAAGATTTAGCTCGCTTTGACCACGCCTAAGGTGCGCCTCACTTTTACCACGTGGAAGGTGCTTCTTGCTTTGACTATGCCAAAGGTGCGCCTCCCTTTGACTACGCAGAAGGTGCGCCTTCTTTAACCACACCGCGTTTGCGCCTCAACCTCCAGGAGGCATCACGGGTTTGCTCGACGCGGGATGCAGGGTAATCCCCACCTATCAGGGAAGTAAAGCTGAGGATTCGTTGTGCAGGTGATCATGCTGGATGAGCCCACCAGTGGCCTCGACCCCTTCACCGCCTTGACGGTTGTGGACTGCATGCGGAAGCTCACAAATAATGGCCTCACGTGCATCTGCTCCATCCACCAGCCCCGCATCGACATCTTCAACAAATTTCATCAGGTGAACTCGCGTGCATCTGCTCCATCCACCAGCCCCGCATCAACATCCACCAGCCCTGTATCCATTCTTTTAAGACATTCCATTCGTGGCAAATGGGCCCTTCGTGCAGATCGCGTTTGATAACGAGTGGGTGAGCCGAGGCATGTGACGCCCGATGGCGGAGATGTGACTCGGAGGCTAAAGCTCTCAAGGGCACTCAGGTTGATCCTGGGCGAGCGTCATGGGTTGGTCACCTGCAGTGATGGTCTGGTGAAGGGCGACGGGGCATTGTGGGCTGCTCGGGTTGCCGTGCCGCAGGTCATGTTTCTGTGCAGAGGTGTGACTGTATACGCAGGACCCCCGACTGGCGAGCAGCTATCCGATGGAGGCTTTAAGAGCATCTTAGTGGTGCGGCTCTTGCATGGCTGAAATCCCTTCCGGTGAAATAGGAGCCTCCCTCCAACCACCACCCGGCCGCCTGCTTGTACCCAACACCAGGACGCCCTCCTCCGACCCATGCCAGGGCGCCTCCCTCCAACCAACACCACGGCTCCACCCCTCAACCAACACCCGCCCCCCTCCAACCAAGCGCCAGGGCGCCCCACACTCCAGCCAACACCACGCCCCCCTCCAGCCAAGCGCCAGGGACGCCCCCTCAACCAACACCACACGGCGCCCTCCTCCAGCCGACACCACGGCTCCGCCCCTCAGCCAACACCAGGCGCCTCCCTCCAACCAACACCCACACTGACCCCCACCAACCAACACCACGGTGCCTTCCTCCAACCAACAGCACGGCTCCACCCCTCAACCAACACCATGGCTCCCCCTCCAACCGGCGCCCAGGGCACCCCCTCCAGCAAACACTTGGGCTCCCCCCTCCAACCGACACCAGGGCACCTTCCTCCTCTCCCTACACAACAGGTCGCCCTCGTTTTCTACACATACACTAGGGCGCCCTCCTCTGCCTCCTCCAAAATCGGCCGCTGCTTGGTAGCCATGATATTGTTCGCTGCCACCAGCCACCCTGTTTTCCGCTTGGAGGGCGGCCGGTCTTCCAGCGAGAGTGTCTGACGGCAGTCGCTTGCAATATGTGCGCGTGGTGCAGGGCCGGGACCTGGCGCGCATGAACCCAGCGGATCTGATCGCCGATTGGCTGGCCGGTAGCATCCCAACCAGCACTACGACCTCACATTTCTGTGCACCTCAAAATCACCACTTTGGCTTCCCACTGCCTTCGCTATTTCTCTTTGGAACCACATCACGAAACTGCCTCGCACAACACAAACCAGTATTCCATCCCCACACACGACAACTCAAATTGCGCTACGCTCTTCCATTCGGCTTGCGCGGCGCTCCCCCTACCGGTGAATCATGCACCGGGCAGGCTTTGCCTAAGTGGCAGCTATGGCCCGGAGGCGTGCGCTGATCTTTCTCTGATCTTGTGCCACTGATGTGGGAGTTCTCTCAGCAAAGCATGCACTGGGCTCACTGCACCCATGCGGCTCTTTCTCCCTCAAATTACGTGTCGGTCTTGGGAAGAAGGTGAGCTTGCTCAGCGGTAATTGGCGCGTGTTGTACTTTTGGCGTATTAACAAGGGGGGGAAGGGGGAAGTGCAGTACCCCATCACGTAGGTTTTATGTGTGGTGCAGACCGGAATGGGCAGTGCCTGCTCAGCCATGTCCGATTCGTGGAGAGGGAAGGGTTAGGGCAGCGTCCTCTCAATCACGTCTTATTCGGAGTGCTGGGGAGGTTCGGCATGTGGAGCAGTAATGGCAGATTCAGATCTCCAAGATCTCGCGCAGACATACAAGGAGAAGTTTAGCCGGAAGAAAATACCCAAGGTGCGGCAACCTAGCTGACTCAAAGCTGACTTGAGGCACGTGCATTGAGATATTGAGATCCAAGGATGTGTTGGATGCGCAACCTAGCAAGGTAAGAGCATATCTCAATGCACGTGCCTCAAGTCAGCCCTGAGCACGTGCCTCGCGCGCGTGCTCGAGTGGTTTTCCCGGAGGTCCTGCGTGTTGTGCAGGCGGCCTCGAGTGCATGCGCGGCGCTCCCGAAGCGGGGTGTGGCCGGCCTCCCGGTGCAGGCGGCCAGTTGATCGCTGTGGACAGGTCTTGTGGGGAGAGTGCCCTGCGGAGGCCACAGCACTCCGATGCGCGCATTGACCTCAACATTTCCCTTCCAAGGGCTTCCCTCTGAGTAGAACTCGCGCATATCGGGAAGGGTTTCAGAAAGTCCAGGACGCATGTGCTTCTTGCACCACGCATCCACGTGATGGATATGGTGAAAGCGTTCGATACATATTCTCAACGTCGCCATTGCCCTCCATATGTTACTTCCCATCCAACGTACCACACGCCTTGGAAGTTGAATAAACCCATGCAAGTGACGGTAGGGCCGGGGAATTAATATACGCATGCGCCCAAATGGCGTGTTTTTTCCTTTTTATTTCAAGTGACAACATGGGCGAACCAACAACGGTTAAATATCTGTCGAACGCTTTCACCATATCAATCACGAGGATGCGTGGTGCAAGAAGCACATGCGTCCTGGACTTTCTGAAACCCTTCCTGATATGCGCGAGTTCTACTCAGAGGGAAGCCCTTGGAAGGGAAATGTTGAGATCAATGCGCGCATCGGAGTGTTGTGCAGCCGATGTGGGCCAGCTTTCTCCGGCGGACTCATTGGAGATCTCCTACCGGCGTGGTGCGTGCGGCTGCATGCATGCGGACTTCCCGCAGCCATGGTGTCCAATCATGCCGGCCTCTTCCGTGCGTGCTTTGGCAACTATCAGGCGCGACTGGCTGGAGAGCCTTCGATGATGAGGACAGTCGGCGAATGAAGCAAACTGGATTTCAACCTCCCCCCCATCCCCCTTTCTTGTTTTACCAGGGAAACCTCCGTACCATATTGTTGTTTTTCCTGAATTGCACCGTTGTTTTTTTGTATTGTGCTTACTGCACGGTGGTGTGTTGTGCTATACTCCGTATTGTACTGTGTCGTACTCGGTAGTGTATTTTACTGTGTATTGTATTGTACTTCGTGTGTATACGGTAGCGTACTTTGTAATATATTGTGCGTCACCTTGTACTGCACCGTACCGTATTGTAATGTAGTGTACTGTCAATTTGATCCTGCACGGCTGCTGCGCGACAATCATCACATAACCAAGTTTAGGCGATTTGACCACATAGTTATGCCAAGTGTGTTTTCACCTAAACGTTTGGTCGCACTGAAGGTGCATCTATTCCTCTCTACAGAAATTGGAAAAAGAGCACATGGTTGCCTAAATCAACGACGTCGTCCAATCTGCTATATTTTGATCGAGTAATCCGCACACTGACCCGTGCGGATATGTAACGGACGCTGCCACGGCATCCTTCCCTTACACGCGAGGTCGTCTTTAAGACAAAGTTGATTTACTAAATATGGGGCCCAAATTTGATATTTTAAATAGAGGGGGGAGGTTTGATGATGGCATCCAGCTGATATGAGATGTGAGGAATATGATCATCTTGGTAGTGAGTCATGCCTGGATGGCATCGACTGAAGATGTCGAAGAAGCCATGTTCATCATACAGTGTCGCATCATATATAATTGCCCAAGGTCGACCTTAGGGTACACGAATAGCGAGTAGCAAAGTATTATACCTTGTCCTGATCGCTGTCTCATAGGTATTGCCAGGATGAATGGCAATCTGATGGGAACACCGATTGAATCGGCTGAATGATCCTATTCCGGGTGACGCGGCATAATCTGGTTGTTTTTGTCTATAATGTCGTGGAACTGGTACACGACATCGTGAGACACGATTTTCGACCTCGTGGGCGACGAGACGCGCAAAGATGTCACGATGCGCGGGGCAGGGCCACGGGTTCGGGCCCACCCGCACAGCTCCCACCGGCCATCTGGTGGGTCCCGGCAGTCCAACCGAATCCCCATAGGTCAGGGGCCGTGAACAAGTGTTTGCCCTTCGCCCATCGGCGCACAATCTTGATCACGGCCCCTGACCTATGGGGGTTCGGTCGGACTACTTGGTGGCCGGTGGTGATTGTGCGGGTGGAGCGAGAGCCCGTGGCCCTACCCGGTGACATTGTAACACCCCCGCATCCGGGCCCAGTGCCGTCACCGAGCCCTGCCCCGTTCCCTTCGCGCGCCTCGCCTGCCAAAGCGCACTCGCAGTCCCCTGGAGGCCCTCCGGCTCTTCCGGCGGAGCAGCACCCGCCGGGATCCGCCCGCCCCCCCAACAGAGGGGTTTAGGGTTTTAGGGTTTTTTTGGGGGGATTTCGAAGGGTTTAGAAGGCGCAATCCGAAGCACGTCTCACGTGCCTGTCCGCCCCGCACACACTGCAGACATGTCGGAAGTGGCACGGGTCGAAAGTGCAATTGCCGGCGTTGTGCCTGTAGCAGGCAACTGACATGCCCCCCCGTCGCCTCCCGTTGCGATGTGCCTGATCACCTCGTCCTCCACGACCCTTGCCACCCTTGCCACGCCCGCCACCCCCGGTGTCCACAGGCGCGGCCGGCTGCTCGTCCTGCTGCTTCCACTTGTTGCACTCGTCCTTGGCCTTCTTGTGGCCACTCGGACGCGCCTCATGTTGTCGAGAGTACACGCTCCAGTCTGCGCCGTACTCCCCGAGCGTGATCCCCTTCCCCGACCGCTGCACCTGTTGCACCGAGTGCTCGTAGAACTCCGTGGAGTGGTGGGATGAGAACTTCGCCGCGATGTGTTTTACCCAGTCGAGGAACTCCATAAGGTCCGCCCTCTCATCCTCCGGTTCTTGGGCTGCACGGTGAATCCTCCATCGTGACCCCACGCAATGCGGCCCTCCAGGGACTGCAAACGCTGCACCGGGGAGATAACGAGGTACACTCCTGCACGGAGGCCTTGTTGCGCCGCAACCGTCAATGGGCGGGTCCCCTCACCTAGCGGTCAAGTGATCTCCTCCGATGCCAGCTCGCCGCGCAACGCCTTTTCCAACTGCTCCTCATCCAATGTCTTGAACGTCGCCAATTGCTCCCCACAGGAGGCGTCCAGAGAAGGGAGAGCTGTTCTCCCTCCTCCCGCCCCCCGAGCAGCCTCCTCCTCATCGTCCGCGAATGTTACCGCTTCCGGAAGAAAGATGACTGCATCACGTCCGTTAGGAAAACGACAAAACACGGCTCTTCACAAATGTCCGGAAGCTCGCCACCCGCGTCTGAAGCAGATGTAGCATTGCCCTTCGATGTTCCACCGTGGCCTCCTTGCCCACCGGAAGCTCGTCCAACTCGCAGCTCTCCACCGCCAGCTCCGGTAAGATGTACACTAGCTCGGGGAGCGTGTGCGCTTCCAACGTGCGCATCGGCTGCTTCCCTAACGACTGAACATCCTTCGGCAAATGAAGCTGTGGACGCAGAAGGGACGTCTCCTGGACAAGTGCAAGCACACGCCTGCAAGCACCTGTTGATGTCCCACTCTTCCCCCGTCGCTAACAAGTCACGGAGTGCCTGCGCGAATGCCTCTGCCTCGGGCGGTGCCGTCCCGCCACTCAACAGAAACCCCCGTAGGCCCCGGCACCAAAGCCGAAATGCGGCTCACCGCCGCCTGCACACCCGCCAAGGTCGCCTTCATGTCCGCCATCTTAGCCACGGTCGTCCCCACGATGTGCGCCACATCATCCTCCGAGACGCCGCCCGCAGTTGGGGCCGCACCGGCAGCCGCCACCCTTGTGCCGCCACCTGCCGGCCCCGTGGCTCCAGCCGTCACACCAGCGACGCCGTCACCGGAGCCACCCGCCACTGTCGCAACACCTGATGCACCAACACCTGCAGTCCCTCTTGTGCCCACTCCAGCACCCGTCCCCACGCCTGGCGCGGACAACGGGGCTCAAAGCTACCTCCCAATCAGCCAACTCCTTCAGCTTTCCCGACTCCGCCGCCTTGCGAGCAGCCCACGAACTGACCGATGGCGGCCAAGATCCGTCCTCCACGCCTCCGGATGCAGCTGCCACCAGCAGCTCTGACGTCACCAAATCCCCCGCGCGTGCCTGCACTCCCTCAGGCGCCTGTGTCTGACTCCGAAGACATGTCGTCGAACGCGCCCAACTGAATTATCAATGCACATGCCCAGGAGCCTCCCGTCGTCCAATCCGGCACCAATCTGACCTCAGAAACTTTATCATTGCTTACAAAGTAAGATCACCACAGAGATCAACACAAGTACGTCCCCGCAGACGTACTGGACTTGTTCTGAAATACGGATCTTCCACTTGGCACCTGTGATGACCTCCTCAAAATCGCACTCCACGCGACGGGTCCTAAAAGTGGCCAACGGAATTAAAATCCTGAAACTCTGCACTTCAAGCGGCATCCACTACCTAGCGTCGCGCAAAATGTGGCAGCTTCAAGTAGGAGCACCCAATGTGGTGGCCCGGGTAAATCCGTGGCGCGACACGTTCCTCCGGAGGCTCCCGTGGTAAACA
>LGRX02013917.1:0-25965 GCA_001247695.2 Cymbomonas tetramitiformis
CTAGGGTAGGGCCGAGGCATGGTCAGGGTTTTTAGCGGGATGTCGCATATTTTCCAAATCTGAGAGGACGGTGACTCTGAGCAGTTTTTCGTGAACGCATCAGGCCAACAGCAGTCAACATCACGAACGCCGCCGGCCAACGAGACCAACTTGCGCGCATCGGACGAGTGGCAGGAGAGAGAGAGAGAGCAAGGGCGAGGCTCGCCGTGTCCGAGCAAAATTTTTGGCACAAGTGGGATATGCATGTCTGCCGTGCGATCCAGTGTGGGAAGGTCGACATTAGACAAGGCTCGATGGACTTATCGGATCCTTGGGGCGAGCGCTGTACGACATGCAAGGGAGCTTCATGAGTGAATCTAAACCATATGGCAAGTCTTATGACTGAACTTTAACAGAGATTCTCCATGTGCGCGCGTTTGCTGACCTGTCCTGGATGCGTTTAACTTCATCAACTTCTGTGCGTAGAGTTGAGGTCTGTGGAGACGGTGGATTGATTGCGGTCGAGTTCAGGTCTTCCAAAGCCGCGAGTCTATCTTGCAGTTTTTTTGCCTGCGAAGTAGAAGCAGGGAAGTGGTATATCTTTAAGCTCGTAGAAGAGATATCGCATGCCAAGTGCAGCGGCGCTCCAAGTAAAATGAGCCAAAATAAACGGTCTGCTCCGAGACTAGAAACTGGATTGTAAAAGGTGTAAAATATGATGTTGCATCTTCAATTTTCATTTGAAAGTGTGTTCTATCCACAAGTTTAAACAACGACTATGGTGAAAGTGGAGGGAGGATTGATAACGAGTGTACACTAGCCGTTATTGGATTTTGGTCGATCCTCCTAAGCCTTTTGGCCAAGAATATATGGGGGTACAGGTACCTTGGACTGATTTTCCAAGAGCTCGTATTCCTTCTTCACTGCATTAAGGTTTGAGCGTTCTAACTTGACCTCGGATTCTTTTAGCTGTAGCTGCAGTTGTCGAACCAGATATTTCAAGTGATTGCGCACTTCCGACTCCAAACTTTTTACATCTTTCTTAAGCTTTGCTCGTTCCATTGTTATGCTTTCCACAATATGCGGTTTTGATTGGGAGTGTATGTGCAAGCCTGCGGCAATGTCAAAAGGATCAAGGAAGCCGCTTTCTAGAAAGGAGATCGATCTCGCAAATTGTCAATGCGCACAAGTTTGTGCAATTTGAGTATTCTTTTGGAGTGGGGGTGTACCACCCTAGTTCCTATCGTTTAAAGATATTCGTTAAATGATCTTGGGCACCTTTTGCTTGCTACTCAAAACTGGTTTTACCTTGAGCAGGCGAGGGGGTTTTACAAGAACATGGATACGATAGAATGGTATCGTTAGTGTATCTCTATGACGGTCCAGTTTTTTCAGAAAATCGATACCATTTTTTACTCAGTCGCGTAGTGAGTCCAGCCACGGGCTGTCATGTCATCCCACTATTCTCCCACCCCTCCATCCCCCACCCCTCAGGGGACTTATAGAGCATGTCTTGTGGACTATCGAGTAGCTCGCACGCCCTTAGCCATCAAGGAATCACTCCACAGCCCACCTTCAGTTCACCCGCACCACACTGATTACCCCCTCCGGACTTCTATGACTTGACCCCAGAAATTCTGCAAACTTTTTGCAGGTTTTCCTCGCCCCCCTTAGCCCCACGGCGTACAAATTCGTATCCCAAGGGACCTACTTGACCCCTGTGCAGAAATATGGCTATGGGCCCTACCTTTACAGCTCACACAATGCAGCTGATGAATCACTGCCCCTCGCCTACAGGTGGGTATATAATTTTCGACCCACCTCCATTAGAACATTTATATCTCAAAAACTAGTCCTACACTTTTTTATGGACATCGGATTCATATGCTCCTACTTCGAAAGTAATTTTCTAAATATAGAACATATCAAGGGAAAACTTATAACTATTTATTTTGAATTTTCCCGCGATATTGACTTTCAGTTCCCACAAAATATGGGAATTGTAATGAAAATTAAATAGCCCCAAATAACTGTGCACCCTACCCTTAAGAACACGATATATATTGTGACACCACGCACAAAAACCTGACCAGAAAGAGAGTTTCAATACTAACAAGCTAATAACTTTAAGTGATCCTGTCTGGAATCATTGCGTAAAGTGTAACCTCTACTTGATCATATTCAGGTGTGTATGCACAACGGAAGAAAAATGAGTAATGTAGCTTGCGCGACTTTGTCTTCGTTCCGGTTCGACAGGCATTCAAGCGTCCTCAAGCTGTCGTATGTTCGAATTCCAGTTGGGCAACTACTGACTCAATCATGCATTCCATTTATCTTCGCAAGACGAATATAGAGTCAGATCGTCCTTGTTCTTACAATGTCAGTGGCACTTTCAGTTCGGTGGGAAAGCACTTTACATTTATTTTGTCCGTATGTGGCAACAGGATCCTTATGTCTTCGTTAAGCATAACCACGAACGATGGAGTGAAGTTGGCGTATTCCAAAACTGGCGAAAACGGCCCTAACGTATTGTTGATTCACGGTTGGTCTGGGAGCCGTCAGTACTTTAGGGACAGCGTACAGGTCGGCCACTATCGATATCCCTTCCCGGTATAAGAGCCTTCACTGAACACTTTTCGAAAGAATTCTATGCACTGAAACACGGTGTCACGCTGAAACTACGTCGTCAGGACCTCGCGAAGCAGTGCCAAGTGTATGCCTACGACCTCAGAGGGCACGGCGACTCCGATAAGCCTACGGTAGTGAAGCTCCCACCTCTTATTGATACTTGGATTTCTTTCGGAAACCCAGGATCGTTTGATACTGGTTCTGTTCGTATCTGCTTGGGCTTTGTTGAAAGTTCCACCTTTGAGGATCCTCTGCGAACGGTGATATCTGCAATGACTATGCGAGGGCTCACGTCGTTATCGTTGTTTCTCAGTGGGGTGCTCATGTCGCTCGCTTGGCGGGAGACCTTCGAGACTTTCTAATAGGTGAAAGCGCCTTATACACCCACCACTTTCATGGCAAGATTGAAATTTGGGTTCCTTGTGTTAGGGGGAGATTCGGGGTACAGTGCATCTTTCCACGAATTGCTTGATGGTGGGCTGGCCTCGGTTCGCGTGCATCAAGCCATCCGGCCTGCGTGTGGGATACAACGCCACAGCCCCACTCTACTCCTGCATGCTTCTTTCAACCACTGCGGTGTTCGTGGGCTGGCCTTGGTTGGCATGCCTCACAACACTCGTTGTGGGTGCGTGTTTCGGAGGTGGGGGGGCTGTTGATGTGAGCGACTAGCGCTTGGGGCAATATTGTTGGTGTGATTACTAGACCTTCGGCTGCTCAACTTGTCGATTTCCGTTGTGTGTGCTGGCCTGGGTCGGTGTGCCTCCCGCCTCTCGGTGGGCGCATGTGACGGTACGTGAGTGTGCAGACTCCGGTAAACCGGAAACTCTTGCGATATTTGCCTCAAATATCCGGGTTAATTCTAATATGTCTACCTTGATGACTAAAATGTCGATAACATCAACGCATTTTTGTGAGTGCAGCCCTGGATCTGAAGGAAGTGGTGGTCGTTGGAACTTCGCTTGGCTGCGCAATCATCTGGAGTTGTGCGCCCCGTTCAGTACGCTTGTCCTCGACACTGGCAATAGCCTCTTCCCGTCTACAATGTTTGGTCGATCTTTGGATAAGCCTGAAAATATACTCTTCTTTGAAGCGCTATGCGACTGAGGCTTGGCTGAACGCACTCTGATGGGCCGAAAGGCACTACAGTTCAAGAGTAAAGTCGCACTTCGTGTTAGATCGCACACAGGTAGAAAGGAAAGTAGCCCTGTTTGCAAGCGCACTTATGCTTCCTTAATCCCTCCTCAAAGTTGTGTCCTGAAACAGATATCGAGCTGTTTGGCAATGAGCGATTGGGGAAGGCGGTATTCGTCGATCAGGTATGGCACATTTTTCTCCAGCTTACTGTGTTCGCAACAGACGACTTCGTTACTGCTGGCATGACCTTGTGCTGAGAGGTCTGTCGCCACTTGTCCGGGCAAAGCGATCTAAGTCAAGGGAAGTGCCATTCTACTGCAGCATGTTCAAGAACTGGTTCCCCATGCTGAATGAAAATGATTATGGCGAGCAGGCACCTTTACAATTCTACGCATCTGATTGGAAGCTCGGGTCCAATGGTTGCTACGATGCTGCTTCCCTTGCAAGTCTGGGTCCCACCCGCGCGCCCCCTGCTCTCACAAGGCTGCACCCTAGCCTTGGAGGCCATCAGGCTGGCTCCGCAGCCCTGGTTAAAAGTCTGGGTCCCACCCGCGCGCCCCCTGCTTTCACAAGGCTGCACCCTAGCCCTGGAGGCCATCAGGCTGGCTCCGCAGCCCTGGTTAAAAGTCTGGGTCCCACCCGCGCGCCCCCTGCTTTCACAAGGCTGCACCCTAGCCCTGGAGGCCATCAGGCTGGCTCCGCAGCCCTGGTTAAAAGTCTAGGTCCCACCCCGCGCGCTCCCTGCTTTCACAAGGCTGCACCCTAGCCCTGGAGGCCATCAGGCTGGCTCCGCAGCCCTGGTTAAAGTCTGGGTCCCACCCGCGCGCCCCCCTGCTTCACAAGGCTGCACCCTAGCCTTGGAGGCCATCAGGCTGGCTCTGCAGCCCTGGTTAAAAGTCTGGGTCCCACCCCCACGCCCCCTGCTTTCACAAGGCTGCACCCTAGCCCTGGAGGCCATCAGGCTGGCTCCGTAGCCCTGGTTAAAAGTCTAGGTCCCACCCGCGCGCCCCCTGCCTTCACAAGGCTGCACCCTAGCCCTGGAGGCCATCAGGCTGGCTCCGCAGCCCTGGTTAAAAGTCTGGGTCCCACCCGCGCGCCCCCTTGCTTTCACAAGGCTGCACCCTAGCCCTGGAGGCCATCAGGCTGGCTCCGTAGCCCTGGTTAAAAGTCTGGGTCTCACCCGCGCGCCCCCTGCTTTCACAAGGCTGCACCCTAGCCCTGGAGGCCATCAGGCTGGCTCCGTAGCCCTGGTTAAAAGTCTGGGTCCCACCCGCGCGCCCCCTGCTTTCACAAGGCTGCACCCTAGCCCTGGAGGCCATCAGGCTGGCTCCGTAGCCCTAGTTAAAAGCACGGGGGAGGCGATCTAGCCTTGAGTTCAGTATATGCATGAGTGCACTCACGGCTTTCACCAGGCTTGAGTTAGCGGGCATAGATGTGGCTTCACAACAGCTCCTAGGTCATGCTCTATGTGGAAAGGTCTTGATTGCAGAGAAGTGAGGTGGGATGTGCATGTGTTTTCCCCCCGAAGCTCTCCGCATGATGCTCAAGTATGACTTCGATGCATTCGCCAAAGGAACAGCAGAGGGGTGCATGCAGCGTCCCCCCACCAAGGTTGCCTGATCTTCCCCAATCTATGACAGGATAGGATTATCCCTACTCTCTGAGCTCCAGAACACCGGTTGCTACGCACGGCATTGTCCAGCTGCTCTGCAAGTGATGCTGCGGCTGTCAAGTAGCTCGCCCTGAGCCACTCCGGTTGGGACACTGTGCCCACTAACATATCCCGTGTGACCTGACAGGATACGGCCGCCTTCTTGATTTCGGAGACGAAGAAGGCGGACGCTAGCTTCCTCGGGGCACTCATGGCGGACCATACCCAGCTCGATTGGCGTCCCCTACTCCCTCGCATTACTCTTCCATGCCTCGTAATGGTGCAATACCCTAAGCCTTTAGTCCACCATCAAAAAACATAGAACGCAAGTACACAGTGCAGTGTTTGTCCGCATCAGCGAAGTTAGTTGCACGTGTTGGGCAAACCCATATGTTGGCGCAGACACAACTTGGCGGCACGGTGCCATGATTGCTGCATACTTAGGTGGCGGCATTGCAGGCAAACTCGCGGTGAGGTTGTTGACAGTGCGGCATGGTGCTGACATTTGGAAGCTGGTGCTTTACAGGTTGGTAAGAAGAGCCAGTGCTTCCCTTGGCAGGGTGTCCAGTACGTGGCGGACAACATCAAAGGTATGCTAATGTCAAGCGTCCGTCGCCCTCACTGTGTGACAAAGCTTTTATTGTTAGGGGGCTGGCATCTCCATCTCTTCTTTGCAAAATATTTGTACTGAAGACGTGAAGTGTGTGCAATGATGAGGCCGAAGCATCTGAAAACGGAATCACACGCCGAAAATATACTTCAAACATGCTCTTAGTAGACTCGAGCCATTACAGGATACAACCGTTCGAGATTCCTCCCAAATACAAAAGGGGCAGCCGAGTTGTAGTACAATTTTCTTTGAACACCGAATATTGAAGTGCGGTGGTGTTGAGTTGGCCAGGATCAAAGGTGGAAGTTTATGAAGAAGGGGACCATTGGCTTTACATTGAGGAACCTCAACGCTTCTCCAGCTCAGTAATCGCTTTTGCGACCCAATAGATACTCGTTGTGTATGCAAGATAATAATTTCACTTACCCCAAAAGCTACTAGCGGTGATCAAAGAACAACCTGGTTAGCATAGATAAAGTCAAATCAGTGGCGAGGGTGTGTTGCGTGTCGCACTCGAGGTGCACGGCTGTGTCGCGTCGCTATTTGATTTCAATATATCGCCGACTAATAAGTACAGTAATCACTTGATGATGACGTATTCAAGGACACAACCGCAACCAGGGTAACCCTTCTATTTCTCTTTCCAATTTGCTGTTACAATAAGAAACTGGGACGAGGGGCGGTAAGTACGGGAGATCGCACCGTGCGACTCGCCCCGTAGCGTAGCGGCTGATGGAAGTGGCATATATGTCCTAAACCCTATTGTAGGTCTCACCCCAACTACACCCGATATAAAGGGCGGTGAGCAGACCATGTCGTCCGTTACGTTCTTATGATATATTGCATGTCATATTGGAAATAAACTAGTTGTGGTGCGTATATTCCCGCAGGTTATAGGTCATCTGTGTTGCAGTAGGACCAACGCTTAGTTGTTCTGAGCATGTGTGGCTATGCATGCCGCTTGGGCTGAAGTGGACACCTGATGTAGCGGGTCAACGTGCGCACTTGTGGTATGGCGTGGAATTATATGAGCGGTTGTCGTTAGCATCTTGGGCACCGGTACTTAGAGGTGATGTTATTCGGCAACAGTATCGGTGGCAGGTGTTTGGTGCGTATTTTCCGTGTATACCATCGCTGGCACATATACCGCGTCTACACGACCTGTCGCTTTTCGACTTTATCCCCGCCTTCGCTATCGACGACCGCTACGATTTTGGCCGCGACGCGCACGCTACCTTTACCACTAAAACATCCACGACCCACACCTACATATAGCTTTTACATGACTTTTCGCGTATTATATAGTTATGGTAGCTACGAGGTAACCGCCAGGGAGGCGTAACTAGACGCTCATTGGCGACGATATCGTTCGACACTGCTCGAGCTGTGCATGCCATCACGCCAGCGATAACTACGATTACGGCACCGCCAGCTGGGGACACAACTTAGTCGGCGTGCCTGCAGCTATTAGGCCTCTCCCAGGATACTGCGACATTTTTTGCGAAATTAGGGGCGACTTTCGCGCGAATGTTAGGGGTGAAAATAAGGTGGAAAAATAAACATGTCACTATTAGTAGATTTAGCACTGAGTAGAGTAGCACTGTTAGTAGATTTCGCGCTCCCATGATGAGCGACGACGGCATGACGCCGGATCCAATATTGAAAATCGGACCGGATCACTTTTGAAGGCTTGGCTTACTTGAAATCGCACCGTGCACCGCCACGCGGGCTGTCCGGCGGTTAACCAAAACGCACATTAAACCAACCAGTGAATTGCAATGCTGCGTGCATACTGTGGGCGTCATTTGCAGGTCGTCCATTGTGGATATGTCATGTTTCAAGACGACCTATCTGAGGAAGAAGATGATGATACCGAACTGTCCCGCTTAGAGGAATAAGCATGCCGTAGGAAATGCGCTCAACCAGTTGTCGACGTCTTCGACAGATGCAATGCAGTGCACTGCGGCAGACTATTTATTGCAGACTGCCTTAATGGCATAGTACAACAAGCGTTTGTTAAACCGTATCTGCACATGATGTACTATATAATACACTTCACTACTTGTGATAACATGTGCAAATGCTTCCCTGCATAACTACAGTATGAAATTCCATAGCCCTCATAATAGAGTGTAGAATTTTTTTAAAAATGGGGGGTGGGTTTGGGCCTTTGGCTCCCGCGAAGGCGGGGGCTTTGGGCTTACGTGAGAATGCGGTATATCTAAAAGGCGGTGGTGTGTGATCAATCGGCTGCTGCCTGAGTTGGGGCATCTGCGCGAGGTTGATTACCCGGCGGATGGGAAGTGAGCGTCGCGCAGAGCGGGTCGTTCGGCGGCTGTGGACATCGATATGGGATGGCGATGGGGACACCATGGAGTTGTTTGGCATTCGCTTCGAGGCGTACAAGGACCCGACCGAGAACATCGCCGATTTCAGCTCGTGCGTGCCGGAAGCCTCGTCCCGCCGCACAACCTACGACCCCGAGGGCATCAAAGACGCGTGTTCCTGGAAGCTTATCCGGTGTACTGCGCGTTGGTTCTGGATAGCTTTATCCGACACGACCAAAGATAGGTGGTGGGCATTTCGACGATACGTTGAGCATATTCGCGGCGAAGGGCGGCACTCCGCAGGTATCGGTTCACTCTGCCCTTGTGGAGCCGGGATCCGTGTTTCCCACGCAGCTGGACGCTATCACTTACAGGCTGGCGAAAATGAGCCGGGAGATCCGGCGGTTGAAGCAAATCCGCGGGTCGTTACACCGCGGGCGGAGAAGGCGACGATGCCGCCACCGGGCCCGGCGGCAACACAATTACCTAGGCAATATCGTTTTGTACAATACCCGCAGCTGAGCGTCGAGAATTGGTCACGGAGTGCTTATTATTCGGCACCGTTACTTAAAGGCTCGAGGCAGTTCATAACCATGTGCCGCAACCCCGCGTGCTCGGCGGAGCGGGCACGGCATTGGCATAGGTCGTGATTGCCCTAACCGGGGTACACCGGGGGTACATTCGTTTTCGGCGGAGGCTCTGCAACACATTAGTCTTGCCGGGTTATACCAATATACGTATGATGCCGGAAATGCGCAGACCGAGTCGTGATCCCGCTGGTTGGGATCGTACTGTATCGATGATGAATTCGTTATCATCGGGTGTGCTCGCTGCAGGAAGTTGGTGGAATATACATACAATGTTGGGCTCAATATATAAATTACATAACAAATGCCGAGAGCTGTATCAGGTATCCCGCTCCCGAGAGTCTCGGTGTAGACCCCCGACTACAACCCTAGTAGTACTTCATACATACCGTAGCGAGTGACAGTAGCAGCAGCAGCAGCAGCAGCAGCAACAGTAGAGTAGTACTGTGTTGTGCTGACCGACCAACCGGGTTTAGGTTTTAGTTTATCACTCTCAGGTAGTATTCAATTTTAGATATCATATTTGTGTACGACACCCTACGTTTGATACAGTCGGATACGTCAAACTAGTATAACCCTCTAATAATGACATAAAATTTGAATACACGCATTTACTATAAGAATATCATATAAAGCGATAAATGATATAATAATGGCATGATATTGATATACAATCCCCTTCGGCCGCCCAACCTACAGTAAGATAAATAATGATTTTTATATCATATAGGGTAATACATTATTATCGCATCATATTCGTAAAATATATTCAGTATCTAATCTGATATAGATATTCGTCATACAACACTCGCAACACGTGCACCTCGAGTATAACACACCAGCGCCACTGTGACTGTCTACCGCAATTGGCGTGGGTTTTGCGGGATTTCACTGGAGAATGCCCAATCACGCCAGGGGGTATGGCGGATTGGCATGATACAGTTTCGCGTCAGTCGCGCCGGGCAGAATTGACTTGAGAAAATCGCGCTGGGCAGTAATTGGCATGAATGGGACACGACTAACTGCGCTGCGGGATTGGCGCGCAACATATATACGTACACAATGACTATCACGTTGCTGTATGCAGACTCAACGCTACACGGGTACAAATAGTAGTACCGTACTATCTAACAAAGCTAGTAGTATGGTAGAAAGCTCTTCAAAATTCTTCTCGAGACGATGTTTCACTTTTGACTGATGGTTTCTTCTTAGTTCTCTCTTTTTTCAAGCGCGAAGTATGACTAGCTGGTGGCTCGTTGACTTGAGACGTTGTGCTGTGCACTTTGAACTCTCTTTCAGCGTTTTTCATAAGGTCTTTAATTCCACTGCCCCAACGGCGCAGTCCCCACTTCGCCACCTGCCAACGTCCCTTCAGAGCTCATGAAAGCCACACAACCTGCAAAGGTTGCCTTACTTATTTATTTATGCCAACGTCCCTTCAGAGCTTGCAACGCCACTGCAGACGAGAAGTGAAGTCATGTTGTCATCTATACGCGCACATAAGCAGATAGATGTCTACACACACGTAGACCCAGATGCAGGAGACAGCACGGGTCAGCGTGCAGCGTGCAATACGGAGTGGAGAGTGCAATAGGCAAAATCGAAGAATACTGCCTTCAGGATATCCTTACCTTCTTTACTCCCCATTCCACCCAACTCTGATCTTTAGGGCTTTGGTTGCCAACTTGGTCTACCTGGAAACTACCACAAACAAACTCAAAAAACCAGGCACTGCACATAACGTGCGGACAGGTTTTCCCAACTTCTGTTAAACGGATCTTCACAAAGTTGTGAACGGGGAGACTCCGCCGCCATATGCAACTTTGACACTGGAACTTGACGGCTCGTATTGTGGTCCAGTCCTTCAAGCATGACATTCCCGGTCTGCCCGTGTGAGAGAGGCAGGAATGCACCAGCGCATCCAAGTCCATCTCATCAAACTTCTTAAAGAATACATCGAACCTCGCTTTGGCCTCCCGCAGCATTTCCTCTTGTTCCTCCTTGGACATCTGTGCTCAATGCGGGTAAAACCTATCATGTCAGCTCGTTACATGCGAGCATTCGCCAAGAACATTTTGCAGTGTGAAATGCGCACCGGAAAAGTAAACCACTATGGCACAATACTATCTCTTGCGCAAAGGAAAATGGTAAGGTACCTTTTTTCTCGATTTCCCAAAATGAATACCCTGCGATCCAAAGTTCCATAGGGTTTAGCTTGCGTGATGCCTCACAACCATCTTGTAGCGAGATGCGGCACGCCTGCGGTTTTGAATGATTCTGAAAGCACCGATGCTGAGACGCGCACCCTCGGACTGCTTGCGCAGCGAGAACCTCGTGTCACGAAAATATCGAATATTTGAAGGCAACCATGACAGCGAATCAATTCTTAACGCTCTGGTGTAGAAAATTAGGCACAATCCACTCATATTGGCGTATCGCGTAGTGTGCATATGCACCTCTGGGTAGGGGTACCTGAGAAGAACGCCCGAAGCGATCGTAACTTTTGCGCTTTTCGGAATCGCTTAGTATCTCGTACGCTTCCGCAACCTTCATGAATGTGGCCTGCAGATCCCACCGCCACTGAATACATACATGCAACGAAGCCTTGCTATCACGCAACCGGCTACCAGGATTTCGGATTCAAAGCATGACCATAGCCTTTGCACACCTCTAAGGCGCCAACAGCACTGGGATAGATATTGGAACAACAACTGCCGCATATACTAGACAGATCGGCGAGGTTTGGAAGAGGAAGGAAGCACGCACAACGAGGCACAACACGCACAACGAGGTGTGTACCTCTGCTGAAGGGTCGTCATTTTTGTCAGGATGATATTTTAGTGACTGTTTATGATATGCCTTCTTGAGTTCTGGAAATACAAGCAACTCAGTACTCAAACACCAAGCCATCTCGTTTCCAGGAAACGGTTTGAAAAAAAGTAGAAAGGGAGCTGGTTGCACACAATATCATGTACACTATGTCGCAAATATCAAACTTCTTGCTGCTTTTGGATACTCCACGCACACCTCTGTCGGTACAGTCTTTGCTCACCCCAAGCACGTCGTACAGGTCCTCTGACAAGGCAAGGTGGACCAAGCTGCAGACAACGATCAATCTGGGCAAGCTTTTCAAAGAGTTCATCGTAGGATAATTTTCTTTTTGCCTTTAGAATTGAGTTATGGTCGACCTTAGCCACACTTTTCTTTCACTTAATACTAACAATATTTCTGTAGAGATCCATGTGAAGCCCCTCCTTGGGTGAAGGCAAATAACTCAGGACAGAGACAAGTGAAACGACGACAGCGAAACAGTACACTTTAAGCTTTATATCACAATCAGCTGGAGTATGCACTCACGTAACAGTGCCATTCTTGATTCTACGGGTTGGTGTTTTGCACAGGTCTTTCAAGATGGAAGGAAACGTGAAACCAAAGGAAAGCGTATGAATCTACAGTCTTGAATGCACTGTTCAACTGTTGGTCAGTTCACACGACAGTTGTGCTTCATGCTTCATCTTCATGCAACTCGAACTGTTGAACTGTGTCTGTCGTGTGAAGCCATGCACCGTATACTGTACTCAATACTGTACCGTTCGGTTGAACCCACATATGAACGGAACAACGGACGATGAGTTTTGCAAAGGTTCGCGCCGCGTTATATCGTCGGATTAGTTTCGAACAAAATCTAACGATCCTCACGTCAGGGATGTCGAGCACGCGAACCTCTCCAAAATTTTCCTGATGAGACGACAGCGACAGCGACAGCCGAACGTCATAGACGTGAGACGAGAGACGTTTGCCGACGCGAGGGGTGTCGATCTCTCGATGTCGCGAGGGGTGTCGATGTCGTTCATACTCGATACTTCGGTACTGCGTACTCATACTGATTCGGTGATTGTGATTGTCCTCCTCACGTCATCCGTCAGGATCATTAAACATTTACATTAATCATATGCAAATTACATTTATACTGTAGAGCTCTACAGTTGTAGAGAGGAGAAGTTCTTGTAATTCGAGCGGCCAAAGCAATCGTAGGAATTCCGACCTTGGTCTGAATTCTTGCAATTTTTCAACAGGTGGCCGGTCTTGTGCGAGAACGGTAGACATGCCGCGTTTATTTAGTACTTTATTTACAATATGCGTTTACTCCAGTAATTTTTTCTCGGCCGTTGCAATATATGAGGATCAGGTCGGGACGTGGGATTGGTCACGATCCTTCGTGGGAACCGTGACGAGAGCCGTCTTCAGTCCTTCAGATCTCAAGCGCAAGCGTGCCTTTGTTTCAACCGAAAGCAACGTTCTTGCTTCGTTAAACCTCCGCACTGGTGACATATCTTGGAAGCATAAATTTGCTGCGAATGACGAAATCGAGCAAATACTGCTCCTAGGCAAGCAGCATCTCATTACGATTTCCAACAACGGGCGGCACGTTAGAGCCTGGGGAACTGTGGTCAGTAACCCTCGTTTACTCACTATGTTCCTAAAGATATATTTTGAATTTGAACGAAACGAACGAAGTTATAGTCGGTTTCTCATATTGAAGATATCCAATGACGCTTTTGCAAGCTCTTGTGCCTACCGTCTTGCGCACTGCTATCAAGGGTTCGTACTGAATGCCGCATGTTTTTCGCTACAGGATGGCATGCTTCTATGGGAGCAAAATACATATGTGCCATCGGCCGCAGAAGTTGAAGGTGGGGTCTCCGTATTGCCCTTAAGCGGCGACTATGACGGGGACGACTTTGATGACATTTGTGTTCTGGCACGTGGCATACTCCAGGTTGAGCTCACTCTCTCTTTCATGTTTCGGCACTTGAAATCGCGGCTAAACTTTGGAATAGTCATACACTTTTTTGGTCCGCGAGCATGTAAGTCTCCCACGCTATTTGGGACAAGGCTGCTCATGAAGCCAACCACTGCGGTCGAACTTGTCTGGACTGCCGTCGTTGATTTCAACACCTGCAGATCACACTCACCCTAACGTCGAAGAGAGTTGGCTGTCGTAGCTTCTATATGCTTCTTCATTGTTAGCTACGGTTTTTAGTTTGGGTTGCACTCTTGAGCAGGCGTACTTGCTAATCGATGCTTGCCAATTTCCCCTAAAGCTCTTCGGTCAGAGCACAGAGGGTCAACAAGACCGACCTCTGAGCTGACTCTGTGGGCTTCGATCATGATATGCAGCTTCGATCGGGAGCTGACGGTTTGCTGCTATGGACGAACAACATCACGGCCATGCTTGAGGATGGAGTTTTGGAGGGAGGAGAGCTATACGCCCTGCAGCTGTCTTCCACCAAAGGAAGGATCGATGCTGTTGGCCTTACGGTACGAAAATCATCGAAAGCTGCTTACATATTTGGCTTTCACTCGCAGCTTAGCTGTCTGCCCCTCAAGGGCCTGATTAGAAGGCGCTTATCTTGCCTTTCTTGTGCTTTGCTGCACAGGCCGAGCACGATGCTACGCTTATTTTGAACGTTGATCTTGAGAGTGGGCAGGTACGCTGCACTCCGTCAAACTGTGGATGCGCGGCATAGAAATCGGTGCAAGTGCACCATCGCGCCGTGTCGCTGCTTTTCTGGAACTCATGCAAGGCGAACGGCTTCCCCTCTCCAGACTTTCTTCGAACAACTGTGTTCTGAGAGCCTGCTGAACTTTTCAGCCCTGGTTCCAACAACCCTCTTTGCCGTTCCCTTAAGGTTGGTAGTTGCACAAGTTGACAACAGCAGATATCTGTCGCCTGATCTGAAGTGTAGCGACACAAGTCTTCCAAACTTCAAAGGGTCTGAAGGTCTCTCGTCCCGGCCCCATACCCATCCAGAACTGAAAGGCAGGCAGCGATCTTGACGACGCGTACTTCAGCAAGCGGTTGTCTTCTGGGGAGTTGACTGAAGGGATAGTCGAGGCGCTGTTTCTTATCCCAGGTTAAGGACACAGCTTCAGTGGCGTCCAAGGTTCCTCTCGCCGCCTCTATGCTCGCCGTGGCCACCAAAGAGAAGGGGAGAGCCTGGGTATGCTCTCCAGCTGTCAACTGTTGGATTCTGCTCGAATTCTTTCCACTCATCTTTCCGTTGCTACGTATTTGTGTTGTTCATCTGTCAAAAGTGTCACTGCCATGCACGTTGGTGCTCGACGCAGGTGGGACTCAGCGCCGATGGCCGCAGCCTGCTGCACCTTCCCCTCGGCCCCCTCCCGCTCACAGGAGAACTCACAGCGACCAAGCTCTCGCAGCCCTCAACAGAATTGCGAGCCCTCGGTGCGTGTGCGTGCTTCCTGTCCGTTGGTGCCACGTCATCTTCAAGGGGACATCTAGAGTGCATATTGGGTCATAACCGCTTCCCTTCGCGAGCACCGCTGATTGTGTTCTTCAAACTCGGGCTTTGGCCCTTGCTTCTCGGTGACGCTCCGAGCTTTACGAGGGGGGGTATACTCGTGTCGAGCTCTCCTGCATCGCTCGGCCGAAGTCATGTTTCCTTGTAGTTTCCTTCAAAAGCGTAAATTGCTTGTTCTCACTTCGACTGTGGCGTCGCTTACGCGCCAGTGGAAGTCGAAGGGACCGAGGCTCGTCCGGGTCACCGGGCAAAGCTTCCCTCACAAAGTCGCGATCCTTGGAGCCTTGACATGTTCTGGCACCGATCCGCTCTTACAGAGCTTGGCGAGAATCTCGTGCTGCCCTTGCCACACCTTCTTATTACGCTCCCGAGCACCTTGCCTGCGACCACGATGTCGCGTCGAGAACCCTGCTGTAGGTTAGGAAGAGGAATTTTCCCGGCCCGGCCCGTGCTTCATCCCTTGTCGAGCAGGCGCATCTCGGGCGCCGTTTCTAAGGGATCTTTGCGTCGATATTGCTGCAGGAGGAGATCTCTTCGCTACTGACGGTGCGAATGTATTCGAGGTGAACGCCGGGGGAGTTTCGCCCGGAACGGCTGATCTGGTGAGGGCCGCCAAGAAGTCAATCGCAGCCCTAGAAGTGGTCTCTGAAAGTTAACTAATTATTAGCAGTTTTTGCAACCCGGCCTCTCTGCCCACCTGGCTGTGCTGCAGCCTTTTGTGCAAGGGGATCCACAGTGGGGTTCTGCACTTGAGTCCTTACCGGTTCCGTAGCTCGAATCAGGCTGCTCGACGCCGCATCACGAGGCACCAAGCAAGCTTTAGATCTCCCACTTGACGGTCGCCGCTGCTTCGCGCACGTGCGCTGCCGCAAGCCACCAGAGCTGCCGGCACTGGAATTCGGACCTGTGCCGAATTCCAGTACCGTCTGTCATGACTGTTCACGCGGAAATATAAGTTGTCCACGCGATATTTAAAAGCCTGTTGGATGCAGCTGCCAAGCGCACAACGCACAGCATATCCGACAGTAGCACCCTTTGATGCAGCCTCAAAGGGTCCATCCAAGGGGAGCTGCATACCGCCACCGCTGCCCCGCGCAACTAGAACACTGACTCGAGAATCGAGAGCGCACATAGTGGCATCGAGGTGGCTGAAGCGAGCCGTCGTTTGAAAGTAGCCGCTGCCGATACGAGCCTGCTGTCACGGAGCGGAAGAAACCCTCAAACGCAGGCAGGTGTTGGGGCAGTCCCCGTTCCAGGCCTGAGTACCAGACGCTGCCCCACTCGCATCCCTGACCCGAGTCGGATCGCCTTCAGCTTTCCGCCGCTTCCGTCCTTTCGCGTCTGAAGGGAGTGTGCGGTGCCTTCTCCCGGCAGGCCCACAACGCGGTGCTCACATCCGCTCTCACGCTGGCCGACTCCAAGGGTATGGTATTCGCGTCGGTGGAGGCCTCCTCCTCCAGCACAGTCATCAAGGTTTTGACCCAAGCCCAACTCGTTGCACACAGCACGCGCTGAGTAAGGTCGTCGCCACCTTATGACCTATTGTCTCTGGCACAGCGGACATGATCTTGACCAAAATCTCGCCTCATCGCCTTTCATCAGCTGCTGCAACTTTTCCTACGTACCTTCGACACGGTGGCCACCCTGCGGCTACTGTTCAAGGCAAGCAACGAGTCGGCAGTAATCGGCAGTGGCGCGCACTTAGTTTGGAAGTACAGCAAGTCAAAGCACGGGCACCGGGTCGAGCATCTCGGTGCAAACCACTTCATCTCAGCAAACCACCAGGCCGCCATCCACACTCTCAGGAAGAGGAAAACTTTGTGATGAGGAAACTCCTGCGCCAATGAGTTGTTATTTTCGAGCATTCGCTGGTACCCAACCTTTACTTCCATCCGGTAGATTGTCGTCGCTTCCACGAGCTACGAGCTGTGTCTCGATTGTCGCGTCTGGCGATGTGGCTGTTTCTGGAGTAACTAGAAAAGGTTTAGTGACTTGCAAAAAGAATAAGGGCCTTTTATGGGTGTCCTGTGGTTTGTCGAGGTGTGTCGCAGACGGGAGAGAGCCCTGGGTATGCATCGCTAATTACCATCTTCTGCTTGACTCGATCGCAGTTGGTGGCAGTCGCGATGCAAGATGGAAGTGCATGCCCGGTGCCAAGGGGCTTGCGGCACGTCATGCCCAGCTCGCACGGTGTTGCCGGGTGTGCCACATAAGAATCGGGAGTAGGGAGTCCTGTGGTGTGTCGAGGTTTGTCGCAGACGGGAGAGAGCCCTGGGTATGCATCGCTAATTACCATCTTCTGCTTGACTTGATCGCAGTTGGTGGCAGTCGCGATGCAAGATGGAAGCGCATGCCCGGTGCCAAGGGGCTTGCGGCACGTCATGCCCAGCTCGCACGGTGTTGCCGGGTGTGCCACATAAGAATCGGGAGTAGGGAGTCCTGTGGTGTGTCGAGGTGTGCCGCAGACGGGAGAGAGCCCTGGGTATGCATCGCTAATTACCATCTTCTGCTTGACTCGATCGCAGTTGGTGGCAGTCGCGATGCAAGATGGAAGCGCATGCCCGGTGCCAAGGGGCTTGCGGCACGTCATGCCCAGCTCGCACGGTGTTGCCGGGTGTGCCACATAAGAATCGGGAGTAGGGAGTCCTGTGGTGTGTCAAAGTGTGCCGCAGACGGGAGAGAGCCCTGGGTATGCATCGCTAATTACCATCTTCTGCTTGACTCGATCGCAGTTGGTGGCAGTCGCGATGCAAGATGGAAGCGCATGCCCGGTGCCAAGGGGCTTGCGGCACGTCATGCCCAGCTCGCACGGTGTTGCCGGGTGTGCCACATAAGAATCGGGGTAGGGAGTCCTGTGGTGTGTCGAGGTGTGCCGCAGACGGGAGAGAGCCCCTGGGTATGCATCGCTAATTACCATCTTCTGCTTGACTCGATCGCAGTTGGTGGCAGTCGCGATGCAAGATGGAAGCGCATGCCCGGTGCCAAGGGGCTTGCGGCACGTCATGCCCAGCTCGCACGGTGTTGCCGGGTGTGCCACATAAGAATCGGGAGTAGGGAGTCCTGTGGTGTGTCGAGGTGTGCCGCAGACGGGAGAGAGCCCTGGGTATGCATCGCTAATTACCATCTTCTGCTTGACTCGATCGCAGTTGGTGGCAGTCGCGATGCAAGATGGAAGCGCATGCCCGGTGCCAAGGGGCTTGCGGCACGTCATGCCCAGCTCGCACGGTGTTGCCGGGTGTGCCACATAAGAATCGGGAGTAGGGAGTCCTGTGGTGTGTCGAGGTGTGCCGCAGACGGGAGAGAGCCCTGGGTATGCATCGCTAATTACCATCTTCTGCTTGACTCGATCGCAGTTGGTGGCAGTCGCGATGCAAGATGGACGCGCACGCCCGGTGCCAAGGGGCTTGCGGCCCGTCATGCCCAGCTCGCACGGTGTTGCCGGGTGTGCCACATAAGAATCGGGAGTAGGGAGTCCTGTGGTGTGTCGAGGTGTGCCGCAGACGGGAGAGAGCCTCGGGTATGCATCGCTAATTACCATCTTCTGCTTGACTTGATCGCAGTTGGTGGCAGTCGCGATGCAAGATGGAAGCGCATGCCCGGTGCCAAGGGGCTTGCGGCACGTCATGCCCAGCTCGCACGGTGTTGCCGGGTGTGCCACATAAGAATCGGGAGTAGGGAGTCCTGTGGTGTGTCGAGGTGTGCCGCAGACGGGAGAGAGCCCTGGGTATGCATCGCTAATTACCATCTTCTGCTTGACTCGATCGCAGTTGGTGGCAGTCGCGATGCAAGATGGAAGCGCATGCCCGGTGCCAAGGGGCTTGCGGCACGTCATGCCCAGCTCGCACGGTGTTGCCGGGTGTGCCACATAAGAATCGGGAGTAGGGAGTCCTGTGCTGTGGCGCAGGGGATAGGCAGCCGAGTCAATAGAGATTCGCGCCCAGAAATGCGGCTGGGGGGTGGCTGACATGAGCGCACGGCTTGTCACCTGATTGGAAATTGCGGTGCCACATTGGGCTGTTAGGAAAGGTGATTGGGCGAGGAAGCGTGTGACAGGCGTGATATGCAGAAATGGAGCTTGTGTCGTTAGATTTTACACTTTTCGGTCATTCTGCCATGCCCGACTAGAAATGTGTTTCCATGTCGGAGACGCCCAGAAAGTTCATGCACATCTCTCTCTCTCTCTCTGTGCCCGTCTCCGCCGGCAAGTGGTGCGCTGTCATCTGGCAAGGTGATTGGCAGTGTTGCAGCACAATCAGTACAGCTGCAGGATCGGGTTGCTGCTGCCATGCATTTCCAAGCAGGTGCTGTAGAAGGTGCAAACCACGGAAGATGCGGGGGGGTCGCAATGGCAGGTGGTGGATGACGAAGGCCAGGCACTCGTGACAGAGGAGGTGAAGCTGGACCTCCTCAGCCATGGTGGCATTAAGAGAGCGTTCCTCAATTCCTACACCAAAAAGGACACCACGCCGGGTTTCCGCGTGCTGATCGTGGCTCGTGACGCCAGCCTCTTCTTGCTTCAGCAGGTGTGTTATGCACCCCGTATCAAATAGATGCACTGTTACCCGGAGAGCTGGCATGTTGCATGGCGGGGAGAGTTTTGTGGTGTGGCCAGACGCAGGCGACGCCTTGCTGCTTGCCATCTTCTGCTTCACTCGTTGGCAGTCTCTGGCGGTCGCGGTGCACCGCCAGAAGTAGCCCACCTTTGAACAAAAAGGTCATTGCTGTTCCGTGGGTTCTGGGCGGCGGGGGGGCACAGGGAGAGGTGGTATGGCAACGCGAGGAGGCCCTGGCGAGCATAAAGGCGGTGCAGTACGTGGACCTGCCTCCCGCGGGGGACGTGGAACTGGAGAAGACGGATCCCGTGGATATGATCCAGCAGTTCAAGCATGGACTGGAGATGCAAATGATGCAGTTTAAAGTACGGATGAAATTTGCCACCCCGGAGGAGTCGGTGAGTGCTTAGCGCCGGCCAAACCCCCATTGAAGGACCTCCGAAGCCATTTGAAGTTCCCTGCGGATGCGGGGTCGTGTCGTGTGAGGCTGCTGTCTATGTTGTAATAACAAATGCGTGAATGAAGAGGAGGAGTCGCAACGCATGGAGGTGGAAGGGACGCTGGAAGGAACCCGTTGCAGGATGTCTGGAGCAGCAGAGGCCGCAGCAGTGCAGAGTGGCCGGTGCTAGGAGCCTGGGGAAGGTGTCCCTGTCATGGGGGCAGTCTAGAGGCGCCTTCGAGGGTGCAGCCACGGGAAGGCCCGAGGGTGCACCTGAGACGGATGCGGGCGGTGAGCGTCGGGCTCGGCAGGCAAAGCTGGTGGAGCACCGGCGGTCATATGCAGAGAAATTGCAGATGGTCTGGGACCCCAACGGTTTCCGCAAGCTCATCGTGGCGCTGACCGAGCCGGGGCGGCTGGTGGCCTTGCACAACGGGGACGGGCGCTCCGTGTGGAGTACCTACGTCGGCGCCGGTGCGCACCCGCCAGAACCCTCTCCTTCCGCGCACGCCCTGCCCAGCTGCGCGGGCGGCGGATGAGTGTGTGCTCCTGGGTCCCAGCCACGCTTTTTGAGGGCGAGTTGATGCGGGGCGCGCGACCAGGAGCGGGAGAGCCGGAGGGGAGCCCATACACCATGCTGCCGCTCACCATGGTCACCGCCGAGCACACCGCTCCCGAAGTGCTGCTCCTCGGCCCGGGTTCCGCGCCCGGCTCTACCAAGGCAAGCGATCGGCCCAGCCCAATCCCGTTACCCAAGTACTCCCCGAGTATCACCCACGCTTCCCCCGCATTTGCGAGCGGGAGGGAAAGCGGGTGTGGAGTTGGCATGCTGCTCTGCGCACGCTCAGGAAGTATGGCCCCCACGAGGTAGTCTGGGTGAGCTCTGCTTGAGAGGGAGGGGAGTAGGGGAGCGCGGGTCCACAGTGCCCTTTTTGTGCAGTCGGAGTCACTTTGAATGAAGGGCAGGAAGGGGGGATGAGGCAGTGGGTCCACAAGGGTAGAGCAAGAGGATGACGGAAAGACGCCAGTGCTGACGGAGAGAAGGAGGATGTGCAGGCAACTCGGGTGGAGTGCTGGCACGGGGCAGTCACCAGCTCCGAGCAGCTGCCTTACACTGTGGCGCACGTGCTGCGGCTGCCAGTGAGTGACAACCAGGGCAGGTGCGCCAGCGCAACACGTTGCGGCTGCCAGTGTGTATCGGCCAGGGCAGGTGCGCCAGCTTGGCACATGACACAACTTTCACAGGACGTGCGGCTTGAGTGAGTGGAGGGAGACCAAGGATGCAACGAAGGGCGCCAGCAAGTAGGGACGAGATGGCATGCCGAGACACTCCCGATGGGGAGAAACACGAGAGGCATGTCAGGGTGGCATGCCAGGGAAACCTAGCGGGGGTATATGAGCTGAGGACGCGCACTGAGGGGGTCTCGAGCGCAGGCAAATCTTCCTGCTGGTGGACGAGGCGAAGAAGGTCCATTTGTACCCGGGCACGGAGGAGAACTCCGACCTTGTGTACGATGTGCTCCCTTCGGTGTACTTCTATGAGGTGAGCCAGCTGGTCTCCCTGCTTGCTGCTGCCGCCGCTGCTGCCGGATGGCCTCCCGCGCACGGCTGACCAGAGGGGCTGAGCTGCCTGGAAGCGGCGTAATCGTGGATGATTCTCGGGGTATGGGGTGGGGGCAGACTGATTACGCCAATAGCACCATCCGAGGCTACGCACTGCCCACTGAGGAGGTGGGCAAGACCAGCTGGGATGCTGTGCAAACATGGGAGCTTCCTTTCTCCGAGGAGCTTGTCGCCGTCAGTCCCGTCTCCCCCCTCTCGCCTCCTGCCTCATCCGATCCCCCCCCTGCCTTCTCCTGCTGCTCACCCTTCTCCTTTCCCCGTCCCCTCCGTCCTCTGCATGTTGCGCCGGCTCTGTGAACTCCTACAGCAAGTCCGCAGCCTTGCGATGGAGCCAGGGCAGTGGGTTGTTTCCTTGAGGTGACTTGAACCCCACCGAGGTTTGGGAGGGTATCCAGCCTTAGAGAGTGGAGCTGCCGGGCTGATTGGGTGAGCGGCGATTCGGGGTATCCAGCCTTAGAGAGTGGAGCTGCCGGGCTGATTGGGTGAGCGGCGATTCGGGGTATCCAGCCTTGGAGAGTGGAGCTGCCGGGCTGATTGGGTGAGCGGCGATTCGGGAGGGTATCCAGCCTTAGAGAGTGGAGCTGCCGGGCTGATTGGGTGAGCGGCGATTCGGGAGGGTATCCAGCCTTAGAGAGTGGAGCTGCCGGGCTGATTGGGTGAGCGGCGATTCGGGGAGGGTATCCAGCCTTAGAGAGTGGAGCTGCCGGGCTGATTGGGCGAGCGGCGATTCGGGGAGGCGAGCAGACGGTGACGCGGCGGCCAGACGAGAAGGTGCACTCGCACACGCGCGTGCTGGGGGACCGCAGCACCCTTTTCAAATACCTCAACATGAACACCCTGTTCGCTGCCACGGCGACACCTGCACATCTGGTGGCCGAGGGCATGGAACCCACGCTGACAGCGTACATCATCGACGCAGTCACCGGCAAAGTTCTCTACCGCGTCCGCCACTTGGGCGCACAGGTCTGCACAAGCTCTTCCCCCGCCGAGGCGCGTGTGCCTGGAGTCCCCCGGCACGTTTCGCGGTGGACTTGGCACACTCGCAGAGTTCCGTTCCCTGGCGGCTGAGGCTGCAGAGGGGTTAAGAGATGCGCCTTCCGCGCACTCGGCCCACCCGCCTCCGGGATGCCCTTGGCTGACAGGGGGTTGGCCGGGGCGATGGGGTGAGCTCTGCAGGGCCCTGTGCAGGCTGACAGGGGTTTGGCCGGGGCGATGGGGTGAGCTCTGCAGGGCCCTGTGCAGGCTGACAGGGGTTTGGCCGGGGCGATGGGGTGAGCTCTGCAGGGCCCTGTGCAGGCTGACAGGGGGTTGGCCGGGGCGATGGGGGGAGCTCTGCAGGGCCCTGTGCAGGCTGTGTTCTCGGAGAACTGGGTGGTATACCACTACTGGAGCGTGCACGCACACCGCCACGAGATGTCGGTGCTCGAGGTGTTTGACGAGGATGCATCCCGCCGTGCTCCGGGCTTCTTCGAGGTCCGCGCCCGTCATGGAAGTGCACGGGTGACAGTGCGGGGTTAGACGCACCCGGCAAGTCGCACCAGTCGTGACCCTCAGGCGGAAGGTGCGGTCAGTGCTCAGGTCATGTCCGGAGGGTTCTCGGTTCTCATCCACGCCCATCAGGCCGGGTGTGGTAGGTTTCGGGGCTGGGCACATCGGAGCCAGGCGCTTTCACCCACATCCCAGCTGTGGGAGAAGTGCGGGAGAGCAGAGCTGACGCGAGCGCGGAAATGCCCATCGCAAATCCGCTTCGGATACCTTCCCTGATGGATGTGGGGACGAGGGGGGCTTTCCTGACAGGCGGCTCTTATGGGAGCAATGGGTCGAAGCTCCGAGCTCGGCGTCAAAGAGGTGGGGCATGTCTATGCAGCACCCCAATCCTGAGGCGTGTCATCCTGAGGCGTGTCATCCTGAGGCGTGTCAAGCTGAAGCATTCATTTGCCGCGCGGTCGCTGTGGTGCTTTGACAGAGTGTTGCGTCGGGTGCTTGGGACGGAATGGGTGGCATGCCAGATCTCGTCGCATGCGCTGCCGGCTGTGCGGGTACTTGGGCAAAGCTATTTCTTCAGCATGGGCGTGAAGACCATGTCAGTGTCGGCCACATCGTCGGGCGTCACATCCAAGAACATCCTCCTTGGCACCCACACCGACCAGGTGCTCTACAGCAGTCACCACCCCTGCAAGGGCATCTTGAACCCCTGCAAGGGCATCTTGAACCCCTGCAAGGGCATCTTGAACCCCTGCAAGGGCATCTTGAACCCCTGCAAGGGCATCTCGAACCCCTGCAAGGGCATCTCGAACCCCTGCAAGGGCATCTCGAACCCCTGCAAGGGCATCTTGAACCCTGTAAGGACACGGGGGGCGAGGGGGCATCACATGAGTTGGATTATGAAGGCGGCGCGGTGGGGGAGAACAGGGGAAGGTGGGGGAGGGGGGACATCACATGAGTTGGATTATGAAGGCGGCGCGGTGTGTGGAGAACAGGGGAAGGTGGGGGGTTGGGGGCATCACATGAGTTGGATTATGAAGGCGGCGCGGTGTGCGGAGAACAGGGGAAGGTGGGGGGCGAGGGGGCATCACATGAGTTGGATTATGAAGGCGCGGTGGAGAACAGGGAAGGTGGAGGAGGGGGACATCACATGAGTTGGATTATGAAGGCGGCGCGGTGTGCGGAGAACAGGGGAAGGTGGGGGGGGTTGGGGGGCATCACATGAGTTCGAAAATGCTGGTCATTCCGGGCGGCAAGTCGGTGTTGAGGAATGGTGCTAATGGATGCTGGGAACCACCAGGTGCTCGCTCTGGAGAAGCGGTTGCTGGATCCACGGCGGCCTACGCGGCCAACCTCTATGGATAAGGAGGAGGGCCTAATCCCCTACAACCCGAACCTCCCCATCATCCCCCAGCACTTCCTCACTGCCAACCAGCAGGTGCACCCCGATTTCTTTTACCTTCTTTTCGGTGTCTTGTGGTGCACCTGTGCGCTGATTGCTCTTTTGGGCCGATCTTCAGGCTGGCTTCGGATTGGCCGGTCTCGCAACGTCTGGGGTTTAGGACAGTGTGCCCGTCGTAGCCACTAGGGAGGCATGCAGCCTGGAAAGCTCACTTCAGTCACCCGACTGCCAGTGCCGTGCGAACTGGATGCGTCAGTGCATATATGCATGTGACAGATTCCCTCCCCACGTGGCACCATGCTTGCAGTTACACATGAACACACCGCGTGCAGCCGTCCTTGGGATAGGCCGCGTCTCATTGGCCATGCAACAGTTTTCAGGATAAGGGCTTCGCATCGCATGTGCAGTAGCTTGTTGCAGCCCTACCCTGTTCCAGAATGCTTTTTTTATCCGCCAGAGTTCAGGGCTGGCCGGCTTGAGCTCAAAAGTACCTCCATCTTTTCCCGAACCTGCATCTCTCCTTCTGATGTTTTGACAAACTTTTGGCTGGCCTGCCTCACGCCCCTTCGTGTGTTTGTGGTGTATGCCACCCCTTTGTCGTGCTGCGTTCTGTGTCAGTGGGGCGCCAGGATGACGTGGCAGGTTGGGGTTGGAGCAGGTGAGTGGCTTGCGCGGGATCGCCTCCGCGCCCGCGCGGCTTGAGTCCACCAGCTTGGTGTTTGCATACGGCGTGGACATCTTCTACACGCGCATCATGCCCTCCAAGATGTGAGCCCCTACATTGCTCCGCTGCAAACTCTGCCGCTCAACATCCTGCTTCCCTTCCCCACCCCACTCTGAGCCCTGCAGCCCCTCCCCTCCACCTCCCCTGCAGCCCCCTTCCCTGCTTTCCGTGCAGCCCTCCGCTTTGCTTGCCCTTGCCCCCTCTCCTGTGACCCTCCAACCTGCTCTCCCTGTAGCTCTACCTATCTGCAGCTATCTTTTCTTTCTCCCCAGCTTGCTTCCTCTGCAGCCACCGCCGGCAGATTCTATATGAGAATCAGAGCACGGCTATTTGAAAGCCGTGGGGCAAGTCTGAGCAAAGCCCGTGGGGCAAGTCTGAGCAAAGGCCGTGGGGCAAGTCTGAGCAAAGCCCGTGGGGCAAGTCTGGAGCAAAGCCCGTGGGGCAAAGTCTGAGCAAAAGCCCGCGGGGGCAAAGTCTGAGCAAAGCCCGTGGGGCAA
>LGRX02013917.1:27446-40439 GCA_001247695.2 Cymbomonas tetramitiformis
ACATTTACGTCGATGAGAAAGGCAAAGCCTTCGGAACGAGTTACGAGAGTCGGTTCCCCCCATACATAACTGTCTGCAGGAGTAGGATGCATTCCACAAAGCATGGAAGCAGGAGCGACGCGGCACTAGAAGAGACGTGTCGGCCACCAGCGTCGGAAAAAAAAAAACATCAACAGGTCGCGGAGCTGATGCAAGGTAGAGGTGGAAGCGGGGTGGGCGGCGGAGGTGAAAAGGTGGGGACCCGGGGGTGCCGTCCGGTCCCTGTGCCATGATTGTCCCTGAAGGGCTAGAGCTCCCAAGGAGCCCTAGCCCTCAGGGGCGGGGGGGGAGGGCTTATTCAATGTAATTGCTCATCATATTCCCTGCTGTTTTAATGAAATCAGCTCCCGTTCTTTTCTCCAAACCCAGCTGCGAAACACTCGGGGACTCGTCATTAAGCACATTTTCCAGCATCATCCCCGCCTTATGGAGCAGATTTCTTTCCCGAGAGTGTTGTCTGCACATCTTGGAAAGCTTCTTCAAGAGCGGTTTTACCTTACGGTTCGTCACCCCAATCCCTTTCAGCACTTTCCCGAGACCCTCTGGCATATATCCCATCAGGGTTCCCTGCGCCAGACTGTGGCATTAAAGCAAGGCCTTCCTACTGTCGGCTGCAAGGTACCATCTAAATGAGCTCCCATCAACCAGTGTCCCTGCTGACTTAACCCTTCCTCTTTCTCAACCCATGGGCACAATTGGGATGGAAGAGGGCACTCCCTTTCTGCAAGTACCTGCTTTACCATATCCGGATGCAACCCCGTTTATTTAAGCAGCTTGGGATTTGTCTTCTTAGGCGGGACCACATTCATGAACCATTTGAGCAGTTTATACTGCATCTGCTCATCATTAAGCTTCCTACTAACAGGGCACCCCATGCTTGCACTGTCAATATATGCTATGACCACCGTCCGAATACTTGTCTTTATAACATCCCTCCCTTGGTATGGTGCATGGTCCCTTACCTGACTAATAATCATGTGGACTGAACGGGATAGTCCCTCTCAGGTATTCAAATATCAACTTAAAGCCTTTCTCTGTCCGTTTCACAAGGTCTTTAGGGGACAACGGCAAAATCCACACCCCCTCTAATCCTTTCGAAGTCTTTGCCGTTTCTAACCCCCGGGAAATAGTTGTAATAACAGCAGATGCTTCCTTCTTCTCGCCTCCATCAAAGGGCGGGTTCCCGTAAACCTTCCTGCCTAAACCCGTTGTCCTATTGATGTATGCATCCTCGCTAGCCCGTTCCAGCATATATTCCCTTTTAAACAAAAAGGAATCTTTTGTTTGACATTCTTTTGAACGATAATGGCACATTTGATAACCACTACCACCTTTCACAGTTTTTGTAGCAAAATGAACAACGTTTTGGTCCTTTAGGAAAAGCTTTTTGAAAGTGCTGTTATCATATTTTAGGAATTATGATTTATACATCAAAATTAACTTTGAAAGGAAGATTCTTTTTAAAAATCTTGAATGATGTTGGAAGTAGTGGTCATTGTGACTTGATTACTCCTTAAACGCATACCCTAAAGTGGAGAATTTTATTTACGACTTATCATTGTAATAAGTAAATAAATGTGTTTCAAGTACATACGAAGACTTTACTATATCTGAACAAACGTCTTTTGAAAATAAATAATGTCGTTTGATAAGTACACACTTAGGTTGGAGTAAGTAAATAAATATATTTCAAGTATATACAAGGCCTTCATAATATATGGACAAAAGTCTTTTCAAAATTATAAAAGTATACACTAAGATAATATATATATATATATATATGGGTGTGTGTGTGTGGGTGTGTGTGAAATTGCCTTTGAGGCTTTTGTCCCCCTTTAGAAAGCCGGAAATATTCAAGTAAATAATCTGTGTTCCAAGATGCATATAAGGAAAAAGACTTTTCAAAGATTCTGAAAGGTTTTATTATGTGTGTATGAAAAAGAAAGTCAAATAAAAAAGTGGGAAATAATTTGGACGCATCAAGCATGCATTTATGAAAAAGACTTTTCAAAAATTATAAAGAGTTTCCATGTATGTTCTAATATGCAAATGCATGCTAGGCCAATGTATGTTGTGCAAAGGGATGCTGGTATGCGTATGAAATGCTTATATGTGTGTGCTGCAGGATGCATGAATCACTCGATTCGAATCGAAATCGGATTCTGGAAAAATCATCGATCTACATTTGAGCTGAATTAAAATCGGTCAGTTTTAGGTCGTGAATACCTGTGACAGTTTGTATGCTGTGAACCCAAACCTAAGCACAAACCCTAACTTGGCCGAAAACGACATGTTGTGGCACCAACATAGGTACACCAGCACTACAAACGATACAAGAAACACACTCAGCTAAGACCAGATCAAATAGCAAAGCAGCCTCTTGTTCGAATCAAAGCGAGCAAATTTGATAAGGTGGAATATATAAGTGTGTGGGTGCACCTGGTGCGAGTTCTCTCAAAGGATTTGTTGTAGAAGGGGTGACAGTTATACCGGCGTAGGGTATATAGGAATGGATCAACATGAATGTGTATAATTCCAGAAATATTTGGTAAGGTAGTTGCGATGATGGGGGCGGTGGTGGAGGTTTGAGTCGGGAAAAGAAGACCTCGGATTTTATATAGGCTTTTTGCATATTGCTTTTGTTCATGATCATGCGTGTCGTCCCATTTTCGAGCTCCGATGCTACAATGATACATTTGAAGCAAATCTTCACTACCATTAGGCTCTCCGGGTGTAAAATATGTGTAGTCTCGACGCAGTGCCGTCACTCCAAACCCAAGAACCTGTGATATCCATTGCTCCAAGCCAAATGTCAAAATCTATAAGACTATATACACACGTATTTTCCTCCGATGAGTGGATGCTTACAAGCTCGCTATTTTGTGATATTCGGCAAGCGGCGCCTGCACTGTTGTAGTTGACACTGTCTCCGTGGTAACGATAGCAATAGCCTTGGAAATGAAACCAGCCACTACCGCACATCGGAACGGGCGTTGTTGATGTGCTTGTAGGGGAATAAGTCAATTGTGAAGGTCCGCGCCTTCCGTTGGCACCAAACTTGTCGAAGCGTTTGTCACTAAACTTTCACAAGAGTCCCCAGTCCATCCAATTTAACACACACACACACTCCCAGCGAGTCCCGTTAAAGTGCAGCTCGTCCCCACCGGGATCTTCACAAGTTGGTTTTCGTGATGTCTGCACCAAAGCCCGCATTTCACATAATTTGGTTTGCAGCAGACGAGTCTCCACACCACTCAAACGAGTCGCAAGTTCACCAACGACTTTCCGATGTTCACTCTCCGTAACCACTTTCTCACCAGCGACGTATAACCCGCCGCAGTCATAGCTAACTGCCATTGTCCCTGACTGTTCGCTATGCCCAGGTCTTGTTGTGAAAAACTTGACATGCTCATAACTTGAATTCATATCTGAGCTATTCTTGGAAGGCAACCCTTGGTTCGAACAATGAGTCCTTGTCGCCATTCACCACGGAACAAATAAGACGCAAAATAAAGAAAACCAAGCGCGTCGAAAAGCACTCAAATGATAAAATATGACAAAGTGCACAAGTTTTCACAAAACAGTTCGAATTTTTCAACACACATCCGGGGTTTTTTAATGCGGAAATACTTTGTATAATTAAATAGATCGGTCCACTTCAGCATATTGGACGCAGACCAAAAGGGTGTGTAAATAGAATATAAATGGTACAGAGTGTATTTTCTGAATCAGATGACAAGATTCGCGATCACTCGTATAATCAATGCAGGCGGCATTTTTCGTACATCAATACAGTGAATGTGGCACGCACCACGTTAACGTTACCCGTGCGATGTATTCAAACTAATTATGGAAGACACACGAGTACGCTGACTGGCAGGAGGTGTCACGTTTACGGTATTATTATAAATTACGGGAATGATATCCAATCGGTGGAGATCGTGTATAAAGCGGAATTTGATGCTGCACGTTGGACGGCACATGATCCTTGCTTGAGTCACTGTACTGAATATTCGCAGATTGTGGATATGCACATCAGGATACGGCGCACGCACGAGACACGGGAAATTTACAAAACATGAAATCTGAGCAATTTATACACATATCATATAAATCATGAAGACTTGATGAATTGCGTCCTCTGCTGACGAACTCTCGCAAGCGTATTTTAGCCACATAAATACAGGGGTCACACGATGCGGGGTGGCGACACGGAGCAGTAGTCCTTTGGTGAATGGTGTGACATGACACTGACTCAGGACTGACGAGAGACGAATGTGTGTCGTCCTTCATACGGCATTCGATCGAAGATGAAATCGATGAAAGTTGGACGCGTGGAGGTTTCATGCGGCATGTTTACGAGAGAGGGGTTATGTACATACTACATGCAGAAAACATGATTTAAAATCCCATGCACTGTCACATATGTGTTTTGAACATACCCGATGCCGTACGTTTGCCCACGGCGTAGTCAAAGTCTCGGTCAGAGTTACCCAGCATGCACAGTGCAGACTTACGTACGGTGTGTTGAGGGACGGCTGTACCGGGAGGCACGGACAGCTCAGGGCTATGCCCCATGGGTATGCCCCGAGGTGTATGCCCCATGGGCATGCCCCGAGGCGTATGCCCCATGGGTATGCCCCGAGGCGTATGCCCCATGGGTATGCCCCGAGGCGTATGCCCCATGGGTATGCCCCGAGGCGTATGCCCCATGGGTATGCCCCGAGGCGTATGCCCCATGGGTATGCCCCGAGGCGTATGCCCCATGGGTATGCCCCGAGGCGTATGCCCCATGGGTATGCCCCGAGGCGTATGCCCCATGGGTATGCCCCGAGGCGTATGCCCCATGGGTATGCCCCGAGGCGTATGCCCCATGGGTATGCCTCGAGGCGTATGCCCCATGGGTATGCCCCGAGGCGTATGCCCCATGGGTATGCCCCGAGGCGTATGCCCCATGGGTATGCCCCGAGGCGTATGCCCCATGGGTATGCCCCGAGGCGTATGCCCCACTCGCGAATAATGGGGAATTATCGGATATTCACATAAGTGAGCGAGTGGGGAAAATAATCGATGACAAAGCAGATTTCAGGAGAAGATCTGTAATGAAATGATTCATGGTAGATTCCAGGAGAAGATCTGCAATGGCAATACAAGTATCATGATCTGCCTGATGATTGGTGGAGGAGTAACAGAATCAGGCATGGTCTGCTGGTAATTGGCCGATGACAGATGTCAATCTAGGAATCCTGCTAGTGAGTTAAAGAGCAACATGATGAAAGGGGAAGCTTGGGAAAAGTGAACCTCAGTGAGTGTTGACCAAGTGAAAGAATTGTACAAGTTTTACGTGTTAGGATTGGGCATGATGCCAAGACTGAACATAGGGATATAGATGTTATAGGTCTGCGACCATACATTATATCGAAAAGTGATAGTATTGCTAGGCTGTGTAGCCAGTATATGTCATGCAATTAAACAGTGGAATATAAGGCTAGAAGCCTATATGATACACCAAAAACAATAGAAAACATACAAATTTGTACCAGGCACACTACCTCCTGATAACTTATACATATCTTTTTATGTTTCCTATTGTTTTTGGTGTATCACATAGGCTTCTAGCCTTATATTCCACTGTTTAATTGCATGACATACAGTATACTGGCTACACAGCCTAGCAATACTATCACTTTTCGATATAATGTATGGTCGCAGACCTATAACATCTATATCCCTATGTTCAGTCTTGGCATCATGCCCACCCATTCTGCGGCCTGGCTATCACTACTAGCACTGGCCATGGGACTGGCAGTTCCTGCAGAGCCGCGCGGTGACCTCTCTCCTCTCCAGGTGAGGTAAACAGTCTTTTGGGTTCACCATGCTCGTTCACCCTTGGGATGACTTCTACGATCTCCAGGCCAAACTCACGTAGCAACGGTCGCCAACTCGCCTGAGGGAAGTCGGGCACCAAGAACAAGGCGGCTGTGTGGCACGGGTCCTGCTTTGCCTCAGATGCATAGTGTCGCAGAATGTCCTCAATGCTCACGTTGGGGTCTGAAAAGGGGGGGTTGCACCAGACGATACGGCCCCTCCACTGCTCGTTCAAGCAATCAGTCCAGAATGTGCTCACCTGTCGGTTCTGACCCATAGCGTCACAGCACGCATCCACCTGGAATGGTCCTCCCAATGCTCGAGAGTACTTGCTCTGCAGCCTAGCGAACTCCGAGGAGATCAACTTCCAATCCTGCTTGTCCACCAGCGGTTCTCCAGGTCGGATCCTTGGGCTTGCTTGCTGCTGCTCTGCTGCTGTCGCTGGCGGTTGTGCTGCTGGTTGCTGCACTGCTGCTGATGGCTGCTGCTGCTCCGCTGCTGGCTTCTGAGCTACTGTTGCAGGCGGTTGTGCTGGGGGTGTCTCTGACAGAACGGCTTCTGCATCCAAGGGAGACGCTAGGTCATCACCTGTTGCTGATTGCTCTGCTGCTGCCGCTCTAGTAGTTACGCCCGCAAGGGCAGAGGCTGCCGCCATCGTGGCCACTGTGTCCATGGCGTCGCGCCACAGGTCGGGGGTCTCCGCCCACCACAGTCCATTAAGCTGCGTCAGCTTCCCAGTTACCACAGGAGGGTTCACTGGAGGGTACTCCTCGTCCTCCTCGTCTGCTGATGCCTATTCTCCCGGGGTTAAGGTGGGTTAACCCACCGTAAGAGCAATTTTGAATGGCCTATAACTCATGCACAAATCGAGTTGAGGCATCGAACCTATGCTTCGGGATAACTATTATGAGTCCTTTCGACCGTAGATACCCTAATATAATGCACTCCGACTGATTTATTTCGTGAAAATGATATGCCAAGTCGATTGGGTCGACTGGTGGGTTGAGGCAATTGCTTACGGCGGGTTACCAAAAACCGAACGTATTGGTAGATTCACCTAGGCTATATGCCTCATCTCTGATGGCATGTTAAGACTTTTTAAGGTTTGATAATGTGTTGAGGCATCACGATTTATCACATGCATGCCCAAAGTCAAGATAGTCAACCCCCCGCGCACTAATCCATATTTGGGTATACAGCAAAATATCATGTAAATTTTAGAAGAAATACTCACATTACTCGGGGTAAGCGCATATTAACGGTAATTCCTGCGAGGCCTAGGGCGAACAAGTGGTGCTGCTGGGTCGGCCGAGTCAGAGCCATTGCCACTGCGAACAACAAGAGCTAAGGTTGTCTCGGTTGGTGCCTCCTCTTCGTCGCGTTCGTTCTCCGGTGGGTCACCGACCAGATATTCCTCCACGAACTTCAAAGCCTTGTCGTGCACGTCACCATCGTATTTGAATTTGACAGTGAAGAGCTTGCTCGCTGCCTTCCCTGGGTCATAGCCTACTACCTCCGCGTCCGTCGAGAGGGTATTCAAAGAGGTCACTACAGTTATCGGCGAACTCTTGAAGGGCCCAACGAATCCCGACCACAGACAGGCACCTGACGGGACGGTAAGCAAACGACCAACATATTTTTTCTGGATTTCTGGTTTGGGTTGACGGCGGCATGAGTTTTGTGAGTTTCGAAAGCCCTGCTTGGGTTGTTGGTGATTTTGCCAGCTCCGTATGGGCGTCTAGTTGTTATTTTTCACGGGGTTAACCACCTGTTATCGCGCGGAGTACGCGGGAAATGTGGAATGCTTAGGGTTGGGTAACCCACCGTAAACCCCTCTTACGGTGGGTTAACCCACCCCCGGGAGAATAGGCACTGAACTGAACCCCGCGTCCAACGGAGAGCTAGGGTCCTCCTTCCCCATCTTCTTCTCCTTTACCGCTGCGTTCACCTCAGCCTTAGCTTTGGTTACTTCTGCTGGGTTCCCTTTAGCTCCCGCTGCTCTTCGGCCCTCCTCCGCGGATACAGGCTGGTCGGTGCTCGGGTCCACATACCCTGCTTCCTTAAGCCCGTCTCGCGCTGTCGTCTGCACGTAGTCCGGTCGCCGTGAGGCAGCGTCCGGCACCACCAGCGTGCGCCCTGGCACGTGCTCCATCGCATGCACGCCCACCTCCACCAGATCCTCGTACCACCTCGCTTGTCGCCTGCTGAGTTCCCGGCCTGGAGCGAAGAGCCACTTCAGCGGCGCATGGTCTCCCATGAGTCGGAACTCCGTGAAGATAAGGTAATGCCTCCACGTTTGAGTCGTGCAGTGACGAATCGCTGCTAACTCCCGTTCCCCTGCATGGTAATTTTGTTCCGCTGATGAGAACTGCTTGCTCTCGAAGGCGATCGGCTGCAGGCCCTTCCCCAGGTCCTGCATCAGTACCCCAGCCAGTGCCACCGCACTAGCGTCCGTCTGTACGACGAATGGGCTGGTGCCATTGTGAGCTGCCTTCTAATCTGGAAGGATCAACGTAGGGGCTGTGGTCAGCACGTTCTTCAACCGTTCGAATGCTCGCTCCTGCTCTGGGCCCCACTCCCAGGGCACTAAGTTCTTGTCAGCTTGGTCAATGGGTGAGCTAGATCGGAGAACCCCTGGATGTACCGGCGGTAGAACCCGGCCAGACCCAGGAACTGTCGCACATGTTTGACAGTTTCCAGCTTGGGCCAATCCCTTACTGCTGCGATCTTGTCCTGCTGGGGTCGGCATCCTTCACGATCAATGACATGCCCGAGGAACCGTACAGAGCGCTTGAAGCACCGCAGCTTTGATTCCTTCAGCCGGACTTTGTTCTGACGACAGACCTCCAGCACCTGCTTCAAATGACCGAGGTGTTCAGTTGGATTCTTACTGAAGATCATGATATCGTCCACGAACACCCTTACGAATGGGAGATGTCCTAGGTAGCTCTGCATCATACGCTGCCAGCAAGAAGGACTGTTTGACAACCCCATGGGCATAACCAGCCACTCATAAGCTCCGAACGGCGTGGTCATCGCCGTCTTCTCGATTGCGTCCTCCTCCATGGGCACCTGCCAGAATCCCCACAGAGCGTCCGCGGTGGAGAAGATAGTCGCTCCCTGGAGGTCATCAATGAGGGACTGTACGTCAGGGAGAGGGTAACGGTCCTTCACAGTGATCTCGTTGATCTGGCGATAGTCGATCACCAGTCGCAGCTCTTTGGGGTTGGAGGGCTTGGGCACCATCAGGACTGGACTGCCCCAAGGTGAAGACGAGGGACGGATGTATCCCTTTGCCCAAGAAAATCTTGGGAGCATCGAAGGGCGAGATTGACGTGGCGAGCCTGTGCAACTGCGGAGAGCAGCTGCTGGATTTTGACCAGTACACGCGTGTACTGTCAGCTGTGGAGAAGATAATCGAAGACATTCACAAAGGAGACCACGACCTGAATAGCGAACACCTGCAGCTCGCCAACTCTCTGGAAAAACTTATGGACACCGCCTCCAAGCAGATCCCACAACCCTCCACTGAAGCACCTCCTGCGGAAGATCGCACACCAAACGAGGTGAGCCAAAACGGCATAAAATTACTCGAGCAATTGACTTCCATTACTTGGCTTTCACAAAGGGGCACGCCCCCTACCTTGGCACGTCACACATTGCGGCTAAGAATTAAACAAGTGACCGCATCAAACTCCATCACACTCTGCCCTCTAACAAATTTACAAGAGTCATTGGACACAATTCTTTTCTGTCAACAGGCACCGGTGGGTATGCAAGACTACGAGGAAGAGGACGAGTTCGATCTTGCAGCGTTTGACGAGGCAGAGGAATTCGAGAATTTAAACAGAGAGCTTCAAGAGAACGACGATTACGACACGGACGACGAGGACGGTGGACTGCAGAACGACGATTTTCTCGCATCGGTCAAAGTCAAGAGACTGGGTGCCACGACAGCAGGCCCCTTCACAGAGCGCGAGATCTCAGAAGTAGGCAGGCTGCTTAAAACGGTGTTGCTCCAATCACAGAAGTCAGTTGCAATCTTCAGCGTAGAGGGAAAGAAATACCCTGACAGTGCCACTCCCTTTATGCACGTGAAAGTTGCCTCGATTGAGGAGGCCCGAGTCCTGGTGGAATACGCAATCGTGGTAGCTGACGGCCAGGATTTTCTCATTACGCCCAAGAGCAGCAAACTAACGTGCATTACTCTGGGTTTCAAAGCATACAGGGCCGGAAAGCAGCCGAGGCTAGCTCACATTCTTAACCACATCAAAGCCTCGCCATTCTCAAAGTTCATTAAAGAGATTACCTTTCAGCAGACGTTCACAGTCAACACAAGGGCAGGCGGTAAAAAGAAAAGATCGAAACTCGTGAGACAAATTTTTGTTCAACTGAAATCAGGACTTGGCAGGCACCCAGAACCAGCTAAGATTGACAGAACTAACAAAGATCACGCTCTGTACGCACTCCCTCTGGAGTACCATTGGTCTGGCCTAGGCACAGTTTTCATCTCGAAGTGCTCCGCCTTGATCTGCCAAAGCTGTGAGGGTAGAGTAGCAAACGGCCACAGCTCAAAAAACTGCCCCGTAAAGATCTACGGACTCACCGGTTCGGCATCCCAGTTCGCAGAGCCCAGCGGGCCATCAGCTGAGAGCAACATCCCGCCAGGATTTGGTGAAGGAACAGGCCAGAGCACTGATCAGAAGGCTCCCCGCCGCACACTTCAAAGGCACGGTGGACATCCCCGAAACTGCAGGTGCACGGCTTGCATTAAAGGTAACAAAGTTTCACACACCTTCTGTGATTGTGTTTTACATTGCTGTTATGCTTCTTCCACTTGTCTTGAATTCCTTGCTTGTAACTTAACACACACTGCATTTCGGCAGGGAAAAAGAGATCCCTTGCACAATCTGAACCGACACCAAGCCCAGGTGAACGGAAGAAAACTGCAGGAAGCGACAGGAGAGAGCAACTCACTCAAATTGCTCAGCAAGAAGGAGCTGAGTTGCAAAACAGGTTTAAAGCATTGGAAGATATGGACTTTGAGACTTAAGTCTGCTGTCTTTCCTCTCCGAAAGATCTCAGGCTGCCATTGTTTTGAAAAGCTGACACCTAGGTTGTACTTCCATTGGCACCACCAGACATTGATCGGCTTTCAATTGTTAACTTCAGAGCTGCCTGATAGTGCTCATCGTGTAACACAGCACAACACTCTAAGTATGAGTGATAGCCGTAAAACATTCACACGGCATCCCAGAGCTGTTCACTCAGTTCCATCTTATGCTAATTCTCCAGCACACACCTGCATTTCTCTTCTAACTCAGAATTGTGCTGCCTCTGCTTACAATCGACTTAAACAAGCCAGCAGTGTCAGTTTATTTTTTGCCCTGCTCAATTTGATCTCCAACTTTCTCACCCTGTCTGTGAAAATTCACAAGTCAACTGATAGCACACCCACCAGACTGGTGAGACATACTGAGTGTACACTCACTGCGGAGGGCAGTACTAACCAGCTCAACAATAAGGTCATAGATATAGTTAAACACCTGTTGGGTTGGAAAATAAACAGTACGGTAAACCTTTCAAACAGATACATAGAAGTCACCAAAAATGTTAGTAACTTAACTAGTTTCTATGCCACTAATAAGTGCTGGTTTGGTAGTGTGACAATACAGTCTGTTAACATAATATACACCTCTGATAGCTTAAGAAAACAGTCCTCAAACCGAACTCGGCAGGCTGTTAACTTAAGGCAACAGTATGTCAACTTAACACACATATGTGTTAACTTAACGCGGCAGTCTGATAACATATATCAGACTGATAACTTGACACACTTTCATGTGAACATAACACACATGTATGAAACTTTGATACGGCAACTTGTTTGGACCGCGGAAAGCCCAAATAAACTCACATACTTTCCGAAGCGGCTTGCTGCTAACCTGAAGCGGGTCACGGCGAACTTAGCTTGTTGTTTAAACAACTTAGAACCGAATGCAATACACCTTAATAGTAATGATAAAATAATTTTACGAGAGACCCGAAGGCACGAACACATGATTCTAGGGGGAAAGGCGGCTATAAGCACCAAAATAATAGGAAACCCTAACCTCTCGAGTCGATACCTAGGGAATATGGGATGGGTAGAGGTGCGTAGGAGTAAAATTGGGCGAAAATATTTCACACAATGCTTATATATGACAATAAGGGATAGTAGGGAAAAAATAAAGGAAACTGGACAACCTTGGACCGGAAGCGAATTGCATGAGGCACAATTCGCTAAAAATCGAAATTTTGCAAAAAAGAGCCTAGAACCAAAAAATTTTAGGGAAGGGACCCGAGGACATATACGAAACCATGTGCGAAAGAGGAATGCCCAAATAAACGATATGGTATCTGAGGGGAGGCAACAAGTGGGTGTAACGCGTTACACGGAGAGCACAATAATGCTCAGAAGCCACGGGAATGGGGGAAGCAAGATGCGCACTGGTCTTATAAAAGACACGCGGAGTGTAGCCAAGCGGGCCACAGATAAACCAATACGGTGCTCGGAAATAATACAGCGATATATTGCAAATCTAATGCGGTGGAAGAAAAACTTAAAAAAGCATACCTTCAATCTGGTATGGACCGAAAGGGCTGTTAACTCAACACAATATATGTATCTTATAGTAAGCCCAGCATGGTTCGAAATATATTTTAAATGGAAATAAAAATAGATAAAGCTATAAGCGGCAGCATAATTATGACATATTACATAATGAGACACCTCTTGAGATGTGATGAAAATATTATTAAAACACGAGCGGAAATGCAAACAACCACTTACGGGCCCACTATCATGCTTCTTCATATAATGGCGGAACTCAGCAGAATGAAGTTGAACCCTAAAAAATATTTCCCGGGACCCAGAGTCATAATACACCTAGCCCACAAGAGACCTAAGGCCTGCAAAGGGATAAGCAAGAGCGCCTTGAAATACATGATTCAAAACCCCAAAACGGCATGGCTTTGGGAGAGAACATGGACCCAAACTGCAAAGAAACCCAAAATGAATTTACCTTCAAGAATAATGAAATATAA
>LGRX02013919.1:0-11493 GCA_001247695.2 Cymbomonas tetramitiformis
CGTACAACGTTTTGTCTCCATATACTATTTATTTTATTTTCGGAGTCATCAATATATAAACTCGTCAGCATCATCAATCTCTACGGTATATATCGCAGTGAACGAAATAAAAAGTGCAGACAACCGCAGGATTACAGTATGACAGTGAATCCATATTTAGTTAGTTCAACGGCATGCTATTATTAGAAATATGAATGTGGGGTGCAGATGCAGGAGTACTATTTTTTAAAAAGATGCATCGACCTATTGGGAGGGTTTTCTATATATCCATACATACACGTGGGAAATGTACGACATCCCTAAGTAACATAGGCTTTGCCACGTGTATATCGAGTTATGTGAAAAACCCTCCCAATAGATCGATCGGTTTCCTCAAAACTAACTACTCTGGTATAAATTTAACAAAGTTATATAATCAAATACGGTATTACGCTCGAGATTGTTCTGAGATGCCAATCGCGCGGCTCTGCTGTATTTATTGAAGCTAGTAGCTTTTCTGAGCGGTACAGATTAAAACTTTAAATTACCATGTGACATAGATCAGCATGTCATTCGCGATCGTCATAAATTAAATATGATGCAAAATGAAGACCTGCCGAGTAACTGTCATCTCGTATAAAAGAGGGTTCATTACACATGAATTACGCCGTAGACCGGTGTCACAGGGAGGCCATGCTGGAGACGATTACTGGATGACCGGTTTCACAGGGAGGCCATGCTGGAGACGATTACTGGATGATCGGTTTCACAGCGAGGCCATGCTGGAGACGATTACTGGATGACCGGTTTCACAGTGAGGCCATGCTGGAACGATTACTGGATGACCGGTTTCACAGCAAGGCCATGCTGGAGACGATTACTGGATGACCGGTTTCACAGGGAGGCCATGCTGGAGGCGATTACTGGATGACGGTTTCACAGCGAGGCCATGCTGGAGGCGATTACTGGATGACCGGTTTCACAGGGAGGCCATGCTGGAAACGATTACTGGATGACGGGTGTCACAGCGAGGCCATGCTGAGCGATTACTGGATGACCGGTTTCACAGTGAGGCCATGCTGGAAGGCGATTACTGGATGACGGTGTCACAGTGAGCCATGCTGGAAGCGATTACTGGATGACGGTTTTCACAGCGAGGAGCCATGCTGGAACGATTACTGGATGACCGGTGTCACAGGAGGCAGCCGCAGACGATTACTGGATGACCGGTTTCACAGTGAGGCCATGCTGGAGGCGATTACTGGATGACGGTTTCAAATTGAGGCCATGCTGGAGGCGATCACTGGATGACGGTTTTCACAGCGAGGCCATGCTGGGACGATTACTGGATGACCGGTTTCACAGCAAAGCCATGCTGGAGACGATTGCTGGATGACCGGTTTCGGCCAGAGGCCATGCCAGACGATTACTGGATGACCCGGTTTCACAGGGAGGCCATGCTGGGGCGATTACTGGATGACCAGTTTCACAGCGAGGCCATGCTGGAGACAATTTTACTGGATGACCGGTGTCACAGTGAGGCCATGCTGGAGACGATTACTGGATGACCGGTTTCACAGCGAGGCCATGCTGGAGACGATTACTGGATGACCGGTGTCACAGCGAGGCCATGCTGGAGACGATTACTGAATGCCTCACAATGAGGCGAGGTGCAACTTGCAAATGCGGGAAAAGTGGGACCAGTTCATCGACGGTGGGGCTCTTCAATGCACCGTATCGACGGCTTACGGAAAGCTGGCCAGAGCTTCTGATTGGCGGCGCAGGACACGCGCGACCGGGGAATGGCAGCGCACCGCAGGGCGTTGTCCAAGCGGTGAGGTTTCAAGCGCGTGTGCTGGCTGCCGGAGATGTACACCGGACGCACAAGGGCCGAATAGATATCTCCGATGTCTAGCGGCATCTCCTGGGCGCTCTCAAAGTCCCTCACATCCTCCACGGTAGGCTGAGGCGCCCCATCCGCCCCTCCCCATCAGCCACCCAGGTAGCAGCCCCTGCCTCCCTCAAGCTATGAGTAAACATCACATTCCAAACTAATGAACCATGCAGGCCACCGTGTGAGCTTCCCCCGAGCCTCGTTTTTTTCGCCTAGCGCCGGACCTGTCCAACGCCAGAAACGTCCAAGAGCGAAGCGCAATTTCCGCACCTCGGCCAAATTGCACCAGTGTAAATACGGTGCTCCCCAACAATAACCGGGCTGCTCAGAACATCGCACCAGTGCAAATACGGCGCTCCCCAACAATGATCGGACCGCTTTTTAGATATGCGGCCTATTAAGAGCATCATATCATGCTCTTGGCTTTGAGTGTGATGCCCTTAGATATGCGGCCTATTATGAGTATCATAACATGCTCTTGGCTTTGAGTGTGATGCCCTTAGATATGCGGCATGCTATGGTATCATATCATGCACTTGGCTTTGAGTGTGATGCTCTTAGATATACGGCTATTATGAGTATCATATCATGCACTTGGCTTTGAGTGTGATGCCCTTAGATATGCGGCCTGTTATGAGTATCATAACATGCTCTTGGCTTTGAGTGTGATATCTTAGATATGCGGCATGCTATGAGTATCATATCAAGCTCTTGGCTTTGAGTGTGATGCCCTTAGATAATAGGCATGCTATGAGTATCATATCAAGCTCTTGGCTTTTAGGAGATGCGATATAGCAGATATGCGGCATGCTATGAGTATCATATCAAGCTCTTGGCTTTGAGTGTGATGCCCTTAGATGCGGCCTATTATGAGTATCATATCATGCTCTTGGCCTGAGTGTGTTGCCCTTAGATATCGGCATGCTATAGAGTATCATATCATGCTCTCTAGAAACTGAGTGTGATGCCCTTAGATATGCGGCATGCTATGAGTACCATATCATGCTCTTGGCTTTGAGTGTGATGCCCTTAGATATGCGGCATGTCATGAGCGGAACAAGATGCTGTGTTTAATTTGGCGTATCGGCGTCCGCCTTGCCTGCAGGGCAACCGGACGAGGCGCTCCGCATCGCCAGCGCAGGGCCAATTTCGCCGGAGACAGCAGCCCAAGGTTCGCACCTGGAGATTGGGATTGTCAGTGACGCGCTGCAGGAGCTGATCTGCGGACTGCACGATGCTGGAGGAGGCCATCGCCAGCTGCTGCCGCAAAACGCGCACGGTTTCCATGGTGCTCTGGTCGTACTCAACCCGGCACAGCGCGCACTTCCGAGCCACCCGGGCCTCCACATACCTGCGCGCGCGAAACCGCGGTTGGCCTCTTCGCTCAGTTGAACACGTGGCACCCGCTGCCGTGGAGAAGAAAGCTCCTATACAGGCCGTGTCATCGGTGTCACCGCATTGTCACCGCCTGACTTTGACCTGGTCGTGGTTCAAGGCTAAGCAATGAAACCTGATCAAGAATAAGAAGCAGCTAGCCTTTGATTGAGCAGCAGTCAAATACGATTAACCAAGCGGAAGCTGACCAGGAGAACGCGGATGTACACATCACAGATTAGCGAGCACATATCAGCGAGCACAGATTAGCAGGCTCTCGGTCGCCATATGTTGGGTGTCCACAGCCCAGTGCACGCATCTACAGCACGAGGCTGGTCAAGAAGACGCCGCAGCCCCACATCCACCTCCAGACTCTATGTTTGTGCCGGCAATCAGCTTGCATACGTTAATTAGGAAGGGAAAACCCTTGAAGGGCGATCGAATGCAAGCCCCTGTGACTGTCACCGTGCAGCCCTGCGACGAATGCAAGCCCCTGCGACTATCACCGTGCAGCCCTGCGACGAATGCAAGCCCCTGCGACTGTCACTGTGCAGCCCTGCGACGAATGCAAGCCCCTGCGACTGTCACCGTGCAGCCCTGCGACGAATGCAAGCCCCTGCGACTGTCACCGTGCAGCGCCGAACGCCCCTGCGACTGTCACCGTGCAGCCCTGCGACGAATGCCCTGCGACTGTCACCGTGCAGCCCTGCGACGAATGCAAGCCCCTGCGACTGTCACCGTGCAGCCCTGCGACGAATGCAAGCCCTGCGACTGTCACCGTGCAGCCCTGCGACGAATGCAAGCCCCTGCGACTGTCACCGTGCAGCCCTGCGACGAATGCAAGCCCCTGTGACTGTCACCGTGCAGCCCTGCGACGAATGAAGGCACCCACCTGTCAAGTCCACTCCCACCGGTGGTGGCAGGAAGCGAGCACTTCAGCCAGCAGCTAAGATGCAGCTGGTGTCCACATCCGAGGCGCACGACTGCTACAGCCTGCGGTGCAATGCCAGCCGCGCGTTCTGCTAAGCAGCTCTCGCATACTGCTTCAAGTTGAGAACTTCATGCGCTTGTGAATGACGTCCAATGACCTTGCCAGGCATCGCTTTATTCCAAAAGAAGAGGTCACACCTCAATCAAATAAAGTGAGTCAGTCGTCGGTCGAACAAAGTCAGCCGTGGGCAGAGAGAGTCAGCTGTGAGCCGGAAGTCAGCCTAGAGCTGTGGAAAACATCAGCACATCGGGTTGAGATACTTGAAGAAACGACTTCAGCAGTGCGATTGTCAAGGAAGGGCTTCCTGTTGAATTTCGGGTCTCACTGGCTCTCCGCCTGTCTTATCCTCCACCTCCTCCAAGCATATGGGGCACGGGTCGGACTCGTTATTGGCTGCGTCGATGTCTTGATTTGGCAGCACATCCTGCTCCGGTGCCTGGCACAACAAATCACGAGACCACCGTTTCTTAAAGGCGCCAACACCTGGCGCGCAATACACCTAACCCTGCACAACGCACAAGGAAACATCCAGGGAGCCACATCTGTTCTGCACAAACAAGTGAAATCCTGAAGTCCTTTGAGCTTCTCTCAAGATGGCTGCACTCATCCAGCACTTCTCCCTTCATGAAAGGGTACGGGTGAGAACAAGAGAGTGAATGACAAAGTTAGGTCAATTCGAAACCCTGACAGCACACCGATATGATCAACTTTACAGCACAGACTCACGATACAAAGAGAATACCAAATTATACAGCAGCACAAACAACACAGTGCACAGAAAGCAGAGAGTGTTTGGGGTGCCGGTTTTGTGAGTATTTGCAGGACTTGAGCACGAACGTGGCGATAGAGAGCGTCATTACCCTTGCACGACTTTCCACCGCAGAGGGTGGAACAACGACGGGTAAACTTCGTCTGTGGATATGTTGAAGACTGGGGATGCTAGCAAAGCTCAAGAACAAGATTGAATTTGGGAGTTAACAGCATAACTTGGACAAGGCCAGCATAAGAAAGCACAGTGCATACCATGCAACGTGCTGTCGTTTTGGACGCGGAAAGGAAGCAGACCTGTGAACTTGCTGGGTCGACTAGGCGGGCCGGGTCCGCCATGACGGCCTCCTGCTCAGTATGTGCCTCAACCGCGCTCTTTGCATGCTCAGTTTCTTCCGAGTCTTCTCTTTGCTCGTGAACGTACAGCTCATGAATGAGAACAGGGCTTTGGCTTACCTCAGAGGAAAGGGGATGACACTGCCTGCTTTACATCTTGCTTGCCAGCTGTTATGGCCAAGACAGAATCTATGTGCGTAGCTACACTTTCTTGACTTGAAATCGGCTCTGATTGGAAATGCTGTGTGGGAGCCAGGCTTCAAACACCAAAACTTTACACAGGAAGGAAAAGTGTGCGGCGCAACTTCTGACCTCTGCTCGGTAGGCAGTCCCTGGCAGGCTTCCGCTGTCCGATGCCGCAGTAGTCCCTGGCAGGCTTCCGCTGTCCGATGCCGCAGTAGTCCCTGGCAGGCTTCCGCTGTCCGATGCCGCAGTAGTCCCTGGCAGGCTTCCGCTGTCCGGTGCCGCAGTAGTCCCTGGCAGGCTTCCGCTGTCCGGTGCCGCAGTAGTCCCAGAGTAGTCCCTGGCAGGCTTCCGCTGTCCGGTGCCGCAGTAGTCCCTGGCAGGCTTCCGCTGTCCGGTGCCGCACTTGCACCGCTGCTTGCACCATTCATGGCCTGCAATGGGCGTAGCACACTCTTACATTTTCTAGTGATTAGGGCCTCTTCAGTTGATATCGCAAAAAGCACTACATACTATAGCCCGCTGGAAGTTGGCTCTTCTAGCAGGTCGTCACTCCCCGGAAACACAAACGTTGCGACCAGACCTATCGGTCTTGAAAAGCTGGTAGGATATTTTCAGCAGGGATAGATGCGAAGGGTATATTGCACAGCTCGAAAAGTCCCCTTAGCGAAAGGGTGGACCTACGTGAAGAAGCAGCAGGGACGCCTGCTTGAAAGATTCCAGACTGAATGAGAGCTCTTCCAAACATATCTGTTCGTTAGCAAGCACTAACCGGTGACAGCGAGCAGGTCTCACCTCAGCTCGCTCGGTGAGATGCTTCCAATACTCACTAAGAACGTCTTCAGCGACTCGAATCACCCTGGACGTTCAACCTACCACAAATTAGCTGAGGTATGCCTCGCGACTTGTGAACTTGTCAACAGACGTTTTCTCCGTACACTGGGCTGTTCAAAAGTTTCGTTCGCAAAGTGGCAAGGGGAAAACGAAGAGGCAAACCTGAGCTGTGTGAACCTGAGCTGTGTGGCTGAACTGTCAAGGGGAAGTAATAAGTGCTCTTCAGCGTCTATCACCTGCGAAAGGCGTGATGTAAGAGATGGAAAGTATCACAGAAGTAGTTCGCGGGTAAGTCATCGTCCGAATCCACCGAAGTACGCAGCGAAAACACGCTAAAATTTGGCCACTATTTTCCCGGGTTATAGGCGTTAGAGCAACAAGCACTACCTTGTGTTGCCAACCAGCTGCAGCTAAGTATTCCACCGAGCCCCTCACGTCCACGACTTTTGCTTTTAGTTGCGGGTTGCTGAAGCGTAGCTGTAGTTCCAAGCAAGCACACTTACGTGCTCTTTTACAGACAGGCAAGTTGAGCATAACGAGCATGCCGCTCGCTGTTTCAAATATTGCGAGTTGTGAAAAATTTCGTCACTCACCTTACGGAACTTTTCCTGTTCTGGGTACTTAAGAACGTTCTGAAAAAACGCGAGTCGGGAGTTTCCCGTCAGTCATATTTGATGGCAGAAAGCGTCTAAAGTAACGTCTAAATCCTGTGGTGGAATTAAACATTCGGCACTAAAAACAGGACGCGCAACGCACAAAGTCCATGGTAGCACCGCAGGACCTTTTGGCACAGTTTTACAAAAGATGCTCTACTTATCGACAGCTTTATCCTGAACAGCGCCATGTTAACCAGCGCTACGACTTCACAAACTTTCAAACACAGTGAGCTCTTTTTCCAGGATTACAGTGCTTCGGGAAATACCCGTAGAAGGTTAACAAGAGAGTGAAGGCGCGCTTGCTGCTCGGAGACATCAAGGGTCGGATCTATCAGCTGGTTCTGCAGAATATCCACAAAAGGTCGTCTTAACCCAGTGCGATCGTGTACGGCACCTCCGGCATCCATGCTTATCGCCTCGGCCATCACTGCCTGCTATTTTTCTCAGTAAAGTTATGCGTTGAGCAACATCAGCGATTAGGGTTGTCGAGGATCGTAGCTTCTCTCTCTAGCGTAGGGTGCAGCAGAAGCAACGCGAAAGCAAAAGGGTTTTCCAGTTGCAGGTACCTACCAACCTAGCTTTTATCTCCAAAAGAGACAATAACTATAAGCACGAAGCACTATATTGTATATAAAAGAAGCGGCTGCGATATATGCCATGTCACTACACTGACCACGTCACCGCGTCACCGTCACGCTCAAGGTCGGTGCGGCAGGCTATAAATAATTTATTTTCCCTTCAAAGGATCCACCTAGACCTTTTTATACCGTACAGTATTGATATTCAACCTTCATTCGGATTTTCGGTGCGATGAGGTTGGGTAGATGCTGATCGCACGCGCACGCCGACGGGAGCCCAAGCGTCGCTCGCATCGTCAGGTGACAGCAGCAGCATGCCATCTAAGATCTATTCACTATTGCACGATTGCAGGGTGTTTGCACTACCTAGGTTTTCATCGGTTGCCATCAGTATCCATTGTGTATATTTTGTTCGTCCGATTAAGATATCTCAAATCACATACGAAATTACCAACCGTCGATGTCATCGAGATTGGTACCAGTCCTACCAGATAGGACTGAAGGAATCGCCTTCAAAAGATCGAATCGTTCTGGAGTGTAAGAAACTATGAATATCCCTGCAACCTGCACCCTGCTAATGTGAAATGTCACAGTGCTGTGCTATTGGATAGATGACAGTGACACAGTTGAACAGTCGCAGTCGTAGTCGAGTGACGATCGGATGACTCATGATGCTTCCTGCTGGACAGGAAGAGATCGAGTATACAGTACTGTGAAGTGTTCCTATCAGTCGAGTGAGTGATGTCGTGTGACGCTGTCGGGCCGGGGGAACTGTTTTAAAACGCCTGCTTTTCCTTGAATCGACAAGCGTCTCAGCAGAAGCAGGGCGCTTTTTAGACTAGAAGTGATCCCTGTCAGTCCCTTGAGATTTTAACACCCCAGGCTGTAAGGCGCAAAGACAGGCGCATCGTCAAACACCTCCGTGCGCGAAGCACGGGATTTGTACAACCCAACGTTAAACAAATAATGTCGACTATCAGAAGACTTCGTGCTTTCACAAAATCTTTCAAAGCCCACACGTGTCGTGCTCCTCTTACAGATGGCCTTGAAGTTTATTGCAGTGTCGCGCGTGAGCGGATGCTTCCAAGGGGTGTGGCCGTTCCACTGGACACGTTGAACGTGCGTCTTGGAGTTCCACAGGTGAAGCGTGCCGACTTATTGATCGGACAATTGATGATGGAGTGATGTACACTGTGCTTCGACACTGCCTCTCAAATTTTCGAGTTTATTAATTGTGCTTAGGTCGGTTTCTCTCCCGGCCCTCCTTTGTACTGGCCCTGAGAACCGGTTTCCCGCCCTTCTATGCAGTTTTCAGTTCCAGCCATATCAGCTAGTTCGAGCCCTTTTGCCAGCCTCGCCGCGCGTGGAATATGTACGGGGAATTCAGCTAAGCTGGGCAAGATTATTGAATTTCCTCTCGCTCAAACTGGGGAGGGGATAGCCGAGTGCGAGGTGGTCAGATGGTTTATTAAGGTGAGCAAAAGAACTCCCTGTATATCCAAGTTACAAGGTGCTGTTGGCGTATTTCGCTGCGAAAACAGCCCCGCAGTGCGAACTGGTTTGTTAGTCACAGCCTCAGCTTGCTGCACCTTGCAATGAAGGTTTTCAAGTCGAACAACCGCGGCCACCTTTAACAAAACGCATCTGTCTTGGACACGCCTTCTGCAGACTTTCTGTTGCGGAACAGTCAATAAGTTTTGCGGGCGCCCCAAGAATCACGGCAAACCTGGTTTGATATTTCAGGAGGGCGATAGCGTGAAGCAGTTCCAGCCAGTATGTGAAGTCCAGAGCGATAAGGCCTCCATCGAAATCACCAGCCGCTACGAAGGTGATCCACGTGGCAGTTGCGCACGGCACTGACTCCGAGTTTCCGAGAGCAGCGTCCAGATATCTTCGGATCGCAGGGCAGCAAGCGGAGCAAACGCAGTTTCCAAAGTTCTTCGGCATCTATGGCGCATGTAACATATTGATTCCGTGAGCAAAACGAGAGAGCGTCGCTCGCCAATGCTCCGTGACAAAGCCTATTGTGTACGCCGGGTTGCGCTCACGCCCCACACACGTGTCTCAGGTGTCGTTCGCAAGCTGCACTTCGCGGAGGGGGATATTGCGGAGGTCGGTGCCACCCTGATCGACATCGAGGTGCCCGGGGATGACGACGCCGAAACGGCGTCCGCAGGAGGGGTCGGGGGCGGCGGGGCCCCTTTGGCGACTAAAACGCCGGCGGAGGAAAGCCGGGACATTCGGGGATGCTCCGATGCTAACGCCCGGGCGCTCGCAAGTCCCGCGGTGCGACGTATTGCGCGGGAAAACAAGCTTTCCCTCGCAGAGATCACAGGTGGTGCCTTTCGATCTTAGCCGTTGATTCGGCGGCCTCGAACTTTATCTATGAAAAGTCCTGCAACGTTCTCACTTCCATCTGCTTGTTTTTTTGTTATTGGTTGCCAACTGAATGTAGTGTTCCACAACTATTGGGACTCAGGTTTGATTCTGCTGGGTGTCCCTGACCTGCGCAGGTACGGGCAAGGACGGGCGGGTGCTGAAGTGTGACCTCGTGGCACTCCTTGAGGGTGCTGATGCAGCGTCCGACTCCTCTGACTCCTCCGACTCCTCCGACTCCTCTGACTCCTCCGACTCCTCCGACTCCTCTGACTCCTCCGACTCCTCCGACTCCTCCGACTCGGAGTCTGGCTCCAGCAACGCAGTGCCGAGAGCCGTTCCTGTTCCGGTGCAAGGAGAGCGCAAAGTGGTGCCACTACGTGGGTACCACCGCGCGATGTCCAAACAGATGACACAGGCCAACACAGGTGCAACACCGCAGCCGCTTCCGCTACTTTCCCCTCTATCGATTTGGAAGCGTGAACCTGCAGCTACTGTTGCGTGTCGGGGCACTTTCCTACGGCAGCTACTGTTGCGTGCCAGGGCATGCACCTCCGGCAGCTACTGTTGCGTGCCAGGGCGCGTTCCACCGGCAGCTACTGTTGCGTGCCAGGGCGCGTACCACCGGCAGCTACTGTTGTGTGCCAGAGCGCGCACCGCAGCTACTGTTGCGTGCCAGGGCGCGTCTAATCGCAGCTACTGTTGTGTGCCAGGCGTGCACCTCCGGGCAGCTACTGTTGGGCAAGCCAGGGGCGTGCACCTACGGCAGCTACTGTTGTGTGCCAGGGCACGTACCTACGGCAGCTACTGTTGCGTGCCAGGGCGTGCACCTCCGGCAGCTACTGTTGCGTGCCAGGGCGCGTACCTCCGGCAGCTACTGTTGCGTGCCAGGGCGCGCACCTCCGGCAGCTACTGTTGCGTGCCAGGGCGCGTTCAACCGGCAGCTACTGTTGCGTGCCAGGGCGCGTACCTCCGGCAGCTACTGTTGCGTGCCAGGGCGCGTTCCACCGGCAGCTACTGTTGCGTGCCAGGGCGCGAACCTCCGGCAGCTGCTGTTGCGTGCCAGGGGGCGCACCTCCGGCAGCTACTGTTGCGTGCCAGGGCGCGCACCTCCGGCAGCTACTGTTGCGTGCCAGGGCGCGCACCTCCGGCAGCTACTGTTGCGTGCCAGGGCGCGTTCCTCCGGCAGCTACTGTTGCGTGCCAGGGCGCGTTCCTACAGCAGCTACTGTTGCGTGCCGGGGCGCGTACCTCCGGCAGCTACTGTTGCGTGCCAGGGCGTGTTCCACCGGCAGCTACTGTTGCGTGCCAGGGCGCGTTCCTACGGCAGCTACTGTTGCGTGCCAGGGCGCGTTCCTACGGCAGCTACTGTTGCGTGCCAGGGCACGTACCTACGGCAGCTACTGTTGCGTGCCAGGGCGCGTTCCTACGGCAGCTACTGTTGCGTGCCAGGGCACGTACCTACGGCAGCTACTGTTGCGTGCCAGGGCGTGCACCTCCGGCAGCTACTGTTGCGTGCCAGGGC
>LGRX02013920.1:0-36212 GCA_001247695.2 Cymbomonas tetramitiformis
TGCTGTATGATAATAAGGCATTCACAGCAGTATGTATCCACAGCATAGCGATCATGTGCTCTTAGCATTCCTGCATATATACAATCGTTCTGCATATGATTTCATCGCGCGTACACATGTGTGCTTCTCACTGCATGTAGACACATTAAAACGGTACGTGCTAAAATCGAGCATTCCTCGCATCTTATGAATCATGAAAGGTATATATTATGCTGACAGGCCATAAATCATTGCACGCAGTGATTGTAAACAGTGCGTAGAGATGATTTGCAAAAATCGCTGATGTACGTTGTATACAAATGCGAGCGCGCTGCTGATGAAAAGTATGAATTGTCGTCGCCATTCATCAGCACATGATACGGGCGCTGACATGTATACAAATTAAGATTCTGTCGATGACCACTATGTCATATATTATTCTAGACAATTTTCGAACGTGATTCTTGCAAACGCGCGCATGCTGCAATCAACTTCTGCAAAATATGTGACCATCGCGCAGTATGCGACCATCGCGCATGCTGCCATCTGCAATTTAGTGATCATCGCGCATCAACATATATGAGGCCGTACAAAAAGCAATTCAGCGCAATCATGAAAATTGCGATACTGCGCTGATGATTTTCCGCGCGGAAACGATTTTGCCGATGATTTATCGCATCTGCGAACATGCATATATCCGCGAACCATTTATCGTGTAAATTTCATTGCTGCGCCGATATATGTCATATGCACACCTTATCGCGTATATGTGCGATCAGCTGTTTCTGCGAGTACGCTGCGGAAAATCTTCTCGCGCAATTTCTGTGCTGTCGATATGCGAACGTATATTATTCGGGCTGCAGATATTCAATTTTATGCGAGCGCTATCGTATGTGCGCCTCCTGCAACCTGCGAACAATATTAAATATACTATGTCTATCACTGCACCCACTTGGGTTCTCGAGTATCGTGCCTTGACGACTTTTAGAATACCACTGATACGGCTGTAGATACAAGCGCCGTGAATATATTATCAATATACAATGAAACACTGCAAAGTTGGACAGCAATGCAGGTGAACGGATGAGCGGGTTTGTGAGTGCAGTCTCTGTAAGAGGATCTGCTGAAGCACAACGCTTCCTCACTTTTATACCTACGTCACCCATCATCTTAGATGGTACCGCCATTGGGTTGTGAACCCGAGACGTAGGTTGAACGACCAGCATGGTAGTAACAACTAGTTCGTTCATGCTGCACATGCGAGTTCTGCGCATGCTGAAAGCTAAAGATGGTTCTTGGTTTGTTTCCAAGATGTATCTTTACTTTGCCATCTTCGAGTTCAATCATACGAACTCTCGATGACAGGGATGCCTGATGATATGACATAATCATTTGGCGACATGTACAGTCATCGTCGACCGTACTGACGACTGTCATAAATGTATGACGCGACTCGACCTGTACAGTCATGATCGACCATACTGTCGACTGTCATAATAATATATGACATGACATGACATGGTATGACATGTATGACAGGTATGACACGTATGACATGTATGACACATATGTCATCGGTCATAACCCTGACACTTACCTTACCTTACTTAATCAGCAAAGCGCGAATCCCAACGGGCGACACAGACGAACTTCCGATCTCACGATCGTCAGACGCTAACGATGACAGTGCCACTGCAGTCGCGTACATTTATCGCGACGCCACCCTCGCGTTATGGCATGGCATGTTGGGAAGCAAAAAGCGAAGCACTGTCGCGCACATGATCCTACGGTCAGATGGCCTAGTGGAGATCTCTTTTTGAGATCGATCCGCCTAGTATACTATATATACTATCTTCACCACCTCCCTTTATTCAAGATACATCATATAATATACTATATATACTATAGTATATACCTTCATCATCTCCCTTTATTCAAGATACATCATATAATATACTATATACTATATCTACTATCATCTTCACCACTATTCAAGAGTTTGACGATTATTCAAATATACTATTATACTATATTATATAGTATTGTATACATATACTATACTATATAATATAGTATATATATATATACTATACTATATACTATACGAGCTAGTTATCGGTTTTCGGAGGGGTGATACCACTGGTATCGGCGCGCGTCAGCGCGACGATGCCAGTGGTGTCACCCCGTAGAAAACCGATAACTAGCTTATCGGATTTTTAAGAGTGGCCACGTCGGATTTGATATCGGTTGAAGTACTGTGTTATTACTTTCCACGTCGGATTGCATACATTTAACGAGTTTGAGTCGTCAAAGCGCACCGATCGATCGCACCGATCGCGATTTCATGACATTATTTAAATTAAACCGTTCGATTAAAATTAACGATCGGATTGCAGTTTCGGATTTGACCCGAATACTACATTTGATCGCCCCGCAGGTTTCAAACGCTCATTTGTGAAAGACTTGTTCGGCAGCGCAGCATTGTTCCCTATCTGCTGTGTGCACATCCCCTGGCCTCGCTGACTGGTTTGATCCCTTCGCTTTTCGTTGCGTGTTCTCAGATTGATTGCAGGTACTGCTTTGGTGTGGAAGGTGTGTCTAATACACTGTCATGTGGTAGGAACGACTTCCTGGTCAACGTTCGTCGCGTACCCTGTTCTTATGCTTACATGTTTGCCTCGGAAGTTTTGATATCCTCTTTCCTTGTTCCTTTTCGAGTGTTGTACATCCGAGATTTTCAGGCCATTTTCGGCCGCGGCGGCCGGAGCTACTTGAGTCAAACCCGCGTGCCCTTTTCATTAACGTATCAAGCTACTAAGAGTTGTGTGCTGTCTGTGTGCAGGCTACTTGAGACAGATCTCTCCGCGCGTGCTGGCATGTGAGCGCTTCAAAAGCACGTTCGTATGCCTCTTTTTTGCCGGTTTGTCGTCACGCAGCTGCGTTGACTGTTTGCTCTGACGACGTAGTGCAGTATTTGACTTTCAGCTGTTTGTTATCTTCCTTCGTTTTCCGGATGCGTTTTTACAGTCTTACCAGCGATGATCATTGCATTGCGCAGAATTCATCTGTGCCCGGCATGCGGGTAGGTCACAAACGTTTGATGTTTGTTCCTTTGCTTGCACTGATGCAAGCACCCGAGGCAGGGTAGTGCGTTAGCCTGATGGCACGCCTCGGGACCACACCCGACCCTGCCACTGGAAGGTACGGTTCCACCGCCTGCAATTTGTGAAGTTTGGCGTACCTTTATCCCGCTCTGACCTGAATAGTTACTGCCTATATGTTCGTTTTTCTTTTATCTTATGTTGTCTGTACTGTTGCGGTTATGCAGATCACAACTGTGATATCAAAATGGTGGGGGCGGTATCACGACGGCAACCCGCTATGGCGAGGAGGTATCCGCCTTGTCTTCTCTCGTTTCGCTATGCCTTGATGCCTGTTCTTTGTTTCGGAGTTTTCATATGTCAACTAATGATATTGCGCGTGTTTCCCAGTTTTCGCTTTTGGAGTTCAATCACAATGACTGTGGTATGGCTGTGCATGTGTGGTACGCAGGCCTGTGTAAATCTCAGCTATGCTTAACGACGGGCAACGAGACGTTGCCCATTGTTTGAAGAGCAGGTACCCGCCCGTTGCAGGCACCCATCGACTGGAGAACAGGTACCCGCCCTTTAGGTCCTGTGTTGCTCACGCCTGTGTTCTCTTTTCGGGTTTTTACAAGTAGGCACTTTCTTGCCTCTTTTCGTTGCTGCTCTCATCGTTTTTGTTCCCGAGCATCTGTTTGCCTTGTACGGTGTCCACTGGGTTGTTGTAACTAACGTTGTGTGTATATATCGCTGTTCAGGTCGATGCTCTGTTTCATATTCGATGGCGGCGGCAACGAGGTGGCCCACTGTTCAGCGGAAAGGTACCCACCTGTGAGGCCTTGTCTCGCTCATGCTACTTTTCACTTTTCGGTTTTTACACTCGTCCCAGTCCTTTCTCCGTTATCATTTTGTGTGCTGTGTGCGTGTCTGTTGTGCGCTGGTATGTTACAAGCTGACAAGATTTGCTGCGCAGGAACCAAATAGATATATGTTTAAAGCCTAGCTACATTATGCTCGGGTGCGTTTGCTTTCTTACTGTTCGGTTCTTCAGCATTTGCCTATTCTGCTTCTGGCGAGCCTGTGAGCAGGTGCCTTCATCCCTTTCTTGGTCATACGAGACATTGCTTTAGTTTGACTGTTTTTCAACTCTTATACTTCTCCACCCATTTACTCTTCGCGTGCGTTGTGTGCATCTAGATTTGTGCAGGTAGGGCAAAATCTGATATTCACTTTTCTGGTGTGCATGTCTGTGGTGCAGGATTTGTGCAAGCTTTAGCTTTGTGTAGAAATCTGCCGGTTTGCAAGATCTCACGCCGGTTCGCGTGGCTGGTTCACTAGATTTCTACATGTTCGCAACTTCTCTAGCCAGGATGAAGGTAGATATCTTGTTTTTAAAGTTTTTCTATTGCCTGCCACCTTGACAATTTATTCTGTTATCGGGGTAGAATATTCTGTTATCGGGGTAGAATATTCTGTTATCAGGGTAGAATATTCTGTTATCGGGGTAAAATATTCTGTTATCAGGGTAGAATATTCTGTTATCACTTTAGAATATTCTGTTATCACTTGCCACCTCAGCTGATAACAAATATATAGTATCCGACGTGTCAGTCGATGGTAGCTCTAAAAAAGTAAAAATCCGATAATATACGATATACTATATATCATATATACTATGATATATATACTATATACTATATACTATATACTGTATTGCGACGTGGGTATCTCGATCTGAGCTCTCTCTCGTGTCTGGGCTGCGACGACGCGAGCGCGATGTCTACAGCGACTAAAAGTGTGAGGAAAGGATGACGTGGTGGCATTCGTCGAATATCCGTTGCGTAAAAAGCTTTTTTTTCTTTTTGCATTTTAAGGACGAGAGGAATAGATGCACCTTCGGTGCGATTAGGAATAACGAATGCTGGGGAGGGGAGGATGATGGGGGTTGTGGCGCAAGTGCGATGAGGCGACGGGGGGATCAATAATAACGAATGTTCAGATGATCGAACGATCGGATGCGGCCTGGTGGAGATCCCCTATATCGACAAGCCTAGTATTACATGCGCACGACCCCTTCGGTGCGTCGCCTGGGAGCGCATTGATGCGCGAACTCCGTTCATGATCTGAAGATGCAATTTCATTGCGGCGCCTAATGGCGGTACTTGGATGCCGCAAGGTTCAAACGGTCGGCGCTTAAACCGATTATCCACTGTGGCCGTACGATATCATCGACTCCGCACCGAGTCGGTGGCATGCACGCTGCGTCATGGCCTGATGCACCACGCCTCGTAAAATGGATAAAGGTGACTCGTATCAGCTTACCGCCAACACAATTGCATGGACTAGTTACAACACCCCATCAACGCTCGCGTCGAACATTAATAGTCGTCTGCCCACGCCATGGGGACTCTAAAAAAGAAGGCGATTGAAACCGAAATAGGTAAACGTTGGCAAGTGATAGTAGAATGGCGCAAAACGCACGGTGACAACGATCATGTTAATCAGATAGTGAGGGAGACCGGGTTATCAAGTCAATTCGTGCGACATGCCATTGAACTTTACAAGGACACGGAGGATGTCGTAGATGAGCCACGCCGCGGGCGATCAGGCACTAAGAAGCAGCCCAATGAACTGCATGTAGTCCCAGATAAAAAAGTGTCAGTACGACGACGCAACGCGAAACGGGGCATTGTACTTGGCCAAAGTGCATCGCGAGTAGCCAAGCGCACGACAAAGGAAGGCAAGCCGGTTTCCCGTAGCACCGTATGTAGAAGGATAAAGGAGGATTGCGGACTGAGATATCGGTAAGTATCGGTGTGAGTTGCGGCTCGTATACGTATATGTATTGTGCAATGCGAATATATGAGTGTATATTATATCGACAGCACTGCACCTGCGTATTTCAGATATCACACCATTATTGGTAGCACTATGAATCCCTGCCCCAGCACACACCAACGGGGAACTGTCCGACACAGATACGACCCTCCTTTTATTAGACGAAATTATATATTCCGCGATGAAATGCATCGAATCCGTAACGAAAGTGCCATATGCTGGAACAGGACGCGGGCAGCGACCGCGAAATAAAGCGTGCATGCGGAAGTATGGTATAGGCGACGACTGTCGCTTATTCCGATGCCACCCAGGGGAACAAAGTAAAGTCGTGTGGAAATAAACAATGTGGCTGTCAAATTTTGAATGGGTCGGCTGGCTTGCCATACGGGAGGATGCGGATTGCGTGACTGGTTCAAAATGCGTCCTTCATCTCTCGGTTAGTTGGTTTATTTGGCATGGTGTTGAATAGATGATCATGCCGAGGAACAATGTTGATGTTTTGATGTTGCATCACTATTTGCTGATGGTGAAACGGAGTCGCGCGTCAGCGGAGCAATCAGCGATTAAAAATAACGAGACCGAGCATGTTTTAATGGCCGATGCCACTAGAAGTAGTCATCCGAGTAGCACAATAAGGTCTCCGTCAAGACCAGATGATATGTATCATGCGAGGCACGCCGATACGCATCAATACTAAGCCGCGATGTGTAGTATTGATTAAAGATGAAGACGACATCATAGCAATGCGTGCAAAGCCTCCAGCTACATCTACCTGGTTTTTTAAAAAGTCGCGACTTGACCAATGGTATATAATACACAACCAATGGCATATTTTGCTCGCTTTTACAGTCAATTGGCATGTGTTTTGGGGGGGGTTAACTGTATATATTGCATAATTCAAAGATATCCTGGGCAGCATGAGCACATAACATGTGTCGTTGGGTGCCTCGTCCGACGTGGGCGCAAAAGTGTCAAAATGAAAAACAATCTTCATCCATTATACGACGCGCGTCTTGACCGTACTGGCATATGTCTGCACGCCTACCGCAGTGTACTATATTATCGCGTTGCACGCCATGGATAATGGTCCCACTGACATGAATTGCAAAAATGCAAAATGCAATGATCATGAAGAAACAATGTTAATGAGATATATGCTCACTGTTGTACCATATCTTGTGAAACGCAACAGTACGGGGGGGGCTTGTTGGGCGAATTAGCTCGGAAATTTCCAGCATATTGGTGGCTGGATCTTCGGCTTTCTAGATGGACATGCTGCATGGAAGGGTGGCTCTTTGAGGCCATTTCCGGACTGGATCCTGCATATGAGAGGCACGCCCCGCAATGCCGGATGCGACGTGGTTTGCAACAGGGATGCCCTTCATGGGCGGATTAATGCATCACTCAGAAGGGAGCAATTTGCCGGTAGACAGGAGTACGCAGATTTCGTCACCTTGCAAGACGCTTACGTATCTCCGGTGCATCCATTTTATTCGCAAGCTCCCAGTGGCTTCGGCGCATCGTGTTTCACATCCCGATTCCAGAGCCATAATGTTCACCGCACGAGCTTTCTCGTGCGTCGTCGGTGATGGGCAATTGGACCACACTACCCTCACGCTTCTGGTCCGCCGATCCCCTGTACTACGTATGTCCTCATTAGTTGTCATGAACTAGCTCCGAGCTACTAACACTGCGCCTATCAGCCCTACCGTAATGTCGTAATGTGAGGGAACCTGCCAGGTTTAGAATTTCTGTGCACATTATGCGCATACTTAAGTATTCGCTCCGGCTTACCACCACGCATCGTGCCGGATACACATACGTAATCTCGATGACTGGAATGCCATGCAAGTAATGGTTGTTTCAACATAAAACCATCAACATAAAAAGTCCCCCCCAAATAGTAAGGCACATATGGTGGTTGCGTTAATGTCGATGTTCTACGATATAGTGAGCTTAAATATAGTAAGGTACAAATGGTGGTTTCATTCCGGAATAGTGTGAATACCATTCTCCAACAGGTTTGTTCAAAAGCATTCTAGCAGTGGTCTTCCATTCCAGCGTGCATACCACTGCATAAGGATCTTATCGACTACCAAGAAGTACATAAGTCCCTAACGGGCCACAGATCCAACAAAAAAGACTGGAGAGCTAAACAGTATTGCCCATTGGGCTTCGTGTTACTAAGTTTGCGAAGTGTTCAGTTTGAGAACTCGATTATTCCAATCATAATGAAGCACACATATATCTTTAAATCGTATTCTCACGCTCAACATTTGGTGCAAACACTAAAAACCGTCCCATGCACACAGCACTATTAGTTGCTTCTTGCTGATGACCTACCTCTGACCTTATTGGATTCATTAATACCCTTCAAGTGCTGCATCATTGATCCCAGGCACAAACCGTCTCCGCAACTTGCTTACACGCCCTATGCCATACCAATGCACCACTAGAATGTGCACAACATGATTGCACAGAAGTTGAGGCCTTTAGCACATGCACGTCGATGGATGAGTGTACGGCTCCATCAGGAAATCGGACGTGGTGCATGACTAGTGATGCTGAAAGCAAGTGCAAGCCTGCACAGCTCTCCATTGGATCTTCTCACGCGAGCGCATTGGAGGAGCCTCGTGGGTGCCACGAAAGCCCAGAGGCTTGGGGAATGCAGCGGCCCGGCAAGGCCTCTGGGATCAGCAGGTTCTGCGCGCAGGCACTTGCACGGGCCTCTTAAAACTTGAAGTCCTTGTACTTCTTCTTCTGCTCCTTCTCCTTGGCCTGCGCCTTGCGCTTTTGTTTCTGTGCCTGCGCTGCCACCATGTCGCTGAAATCCTCGGTCGTGCTGGCATCCCTCTCTGCCTGCTGATGCTGTTCGAATTTGGCCTGCAGAGCTCTTGCCTGCGCCTCTTTGTCCTTGTCCTCGTCCTCTCCCAAGATGTCTGCACCACACAGCGTACATTTCAAGGAACACGCAACGTACATTTTTAGGATACAATACAATGGAAAGTGGTGGGCCTGAGGTGGGCACATGCGAAGCCACTGCATCCCCTCCAAACAAGCTTCTAGCAGTGACCCAGCAACCCACGTGGGAACTGCGAGGGAAGCATCCCCTCCAAACAAGCTTCTAGCAGTGACCCAGCAACCCATGTGGGAACTACGAGGGAAGCATCCCTCGCAGGGGCGCTGTGGGAGACGAGTGGAGCTGGTCGGGCACCAACCTTGCAGCTCCTCGGGACGCAGCGTGATCTCGGTACCGGCTGCATCCGTCTTCTTCGTGCCGGGGTACACGTACGTGTGACTCGAGCCCATGAGCGCCCCACCCACAGACGCCTCTTGCGGTTCCAGCACCTGGCCAATGCCGCGCCCAAGACACATTAAGACGGCCCTCGTCCCCCTGCAGGCACATCGCCCCAGTTGCTCCATGGGAATGACAAAGCTGCAGCAAGAGAGTGAGGCAGAGGCTGATCGGGCGCGCAGCTCAACTCTGTGCCACAGTAAGAAGCCAGGCCTTCATCCACTGGAGTGCCACCAGTATCCCAGTCGGTATCAGCAGAAGCAAGTGGCGCCACCTGGAAGGCACTGGTTGGGGCAACTCTGTAGCCAGGAAGGATGCGCGGACGAGGGTTGGGGAACTGGGACTTCCGGCGGAGCCACCCGCGCTCTTGATGGCCGAGGAGCTCACCTGGTACAAAGCCTTCTGCTTACGCAAGTCGATGGTGTCGGGAGTCTCAACACCGGAAGGCAGCGACGACATGGAGGCGATGCCCTCCTGCACCGACTCATCGTCCATCGATGCAATGGATTCGTCATCGTCCTCGTCGTCTTCATCGTCCTCCTCTTCCTCGCTCTCCTCCTCTTCGAGCTCCAGCTCGCCCCAGTGAGCTTTTCTGCACCGCGAGTCCACGTGGCAGCACCCAACCGCCAATACCGACTTTGTCAGTGAACAGCAGAAGGCGGGCAACTCAACTCCAAGGCTCACGATGGTGTGCACGACTCACGCATGTCGATGGTGTGTGTGACGAGTTACACCGACTGCATGAGGCGTCCCAACAGATGCTAGCCCCGGCATCGCCCACGTGGAGACAAAGAACACATGCGGCAGCGTGCCGGGGCTATGGCGCCGTTTATCAGCTTAGAATGCAGTGATTTGGTCGAAGCTCGGAAAGTGCAGTTTTCATTCTTCCAAAATCAGGACAATTCGCTCCAGTGAATCTGACAATTTTTAAGCTGATAATTGGGGGAGCACCGTGCCGTACACCTTGATGTCGCGGAGGCCCGCAAGCACAGTCTATTGCCGAGTATGCCCCTACCGGCATATGCGATATACCGGGAACTGAAATGAAACCGAAGGTAGGCACCGAAGTGCTCCCCACCGAAATGCGGGGAACACCGACCGTGGATGCACACTCTGCCTGATGACAAACAGACTGCGAGAGCAGCCCAGTTTACAGTGCTGACAGATGGCAAGTGCCTGCCGGACGGATGCCACCCTCGCAACTGCATCCCACGGCTCACCTCCACCAAGCAGTCATCCCCGTTCGCAACAACACCCACAGTCGCAACGAGACCGCAGCACGCCGCGCCCTGAGTGGCGTGAGGTGCACCGACCAAAGCAAGCCCAACCAACACCCTGCAGAAACTATCAAACGCGCAAGAGCAAGGGGAGGGGGCTCACGCCCACCACCCAAGACCAGCCCGTCGCCTCCCCAGCGGGTGACAAAAAACACGCAAGGGGCATGCCATGGTGCCATCCATTTGCTGCAAAGACACCAGGAGATTACAGCATGGCCCTTAGGCATGCTATGGTGCCACCCATTTGCTGCAAAGACACCAGGAGATTGCAGCATGGCCCTAAGGCATGCTGTGGTGCCACCCATTTGCTGCCAAGACGCCAGGAGATTACAGCATGGCCCTTAGGCATGGATCACTGCCACACTCAGTTGTGAGGCATGCTAACCAACGCCTCCCCATCGTGGACACAGAAGATGAGAGATGAAAGAGGTGTGGAAGACCAGGGCAGGGCTGTCATGAAGTAACCCCGACCCGACATGACAAGACCATGGCAGGGCTGTCATGAAGTAACCCCGACCCGATATGACGAGACCAGGGCAGGGCTGCTAGCAATCCCCACCTGACATGACAAGACCAGGCAAAATGCCATGAAGTAACCCCAATCTCGATGACAAGACCAGTAAGGTAGTCGGGCTGCGGAACTAACCCCGACCCGAGCATGACACTGTGGCAGGGTCGTCATGAAGTAACCTCACCCGACATGACAAGACCTGTGGCAGGCTGTCATGAAGTAACCCCACTGACATGACAAGATCGTGGCAGTGGTCAAGATATAACTCCCCGACCCGACATGACAAGACTGTGGGCAGTATTGCCGTGAAGTAACTCTAATCTGATGATATAAGCATTCAGGGCAGGGTCACATGATGAAGTAACTCACCTCGGCTGATGACAAGACCAAAAAGTGGCTGCCATGGCAACCCGACCGATATGACAAGACCAGGCGGCTAATATAGGCAACCCCGACCCGACATGACAAGACCAGGGCAGGGCTGTCATGAAGTAACCCCGACCCGACATGACAAGACAACCACAACTATGTGAGGCCGCGAGGAGCTCCTCCAGCACTGCGCTGCACGCCTCCAATGTACTACAGATGCCACGGGGATGCTCTGGCTCAAGCTGAGGAACTCAATGGGGAAACACTTCTGCAGAGAACATGTCATCAGCGTTTCCCCATCTCGGGCAGCGATGTCGAAGCCAGAATGTATTCCAGTCCTACTCACTCACAGGGTTCAGCAAGTGCTCGGCAAGTCACTCCAACGCGGAGGGTAAAGGGGGAATGCCAACCATCAGGTGGAGTTCGAGTGCGAGAGGCGACAGGCGCTCGAATGGCCCCTTGAAGCATGGTACAGAAAGAGCTCAGTGTCTGAACACTCCTTCCAGAAAATGCGCCACACAGACAAAGTTCAAGCATGTGGGTATGGACTGTCTCCGTGACACTCGATCCTCATGTGCCACGACATGCTTAGATCGTGAAGCCCACTGTCTCCGGGCACCCGAAAAAATAGTTGCCGCATAGAGAACCCTGGGGCGTTCCTTGCATGCATGCTCAGATTAAGATGCATTTTGCACACCGGGTGCGTGAAAGATGGCAACTCAAGCCGCCACCCCGTCGGGGGGGGGAAATGCACAGACTCGGGGACCTCGTGCCTTCCAATAAACCTCACAGATGACATCAATGCCTGTCGGCATGATTGCCTGCTGAGTACAGCATAAGGCTACTGGTGTGTGGCTGATGCCCGGGTTACGCACAGCAGGCCTGTTCTGGTGGCACGACTCCAGGCAGAATAGAATAACGTGACCGGCACACTCAACTCAGCACAGGAGCATTCTCTGTGTGCTTCTCTGGCTATTGTCACGGCGTGGGAGCAAAACCCAGTCTCTGCTGCCATGCAAAGGGCTCCACCCAAAAGGAAATTCAAAGGCGCCCGCAACTGCAAGTGTTACATCGCAGGCGAGATGGGAGACAACGCACTTGTCAATTTCTACCATATATGGGTCAGTAGTGTTCATCGCATTTCCGAATACGTCTCCGTAGATGGGCCTGCCGGATTCATCCACTGGGGGTTTGCCCCATTCGCCTGGCCGAGAAACAAGCGACCCGTGCGCTTCCCTTCAGGCAGAGGCAGAGCCTCGTCCCAGGACACGTGTCGCCACGAAGGCTTGAGGAAGGCATCCGTCAGCACCCTACTGTCACCCAAGACCTAGAGGAGACTCAGCTACACGTGGCAACTGCACTGCACTACCCGGGCCAGAAATATACGAGTGCAAAAAAAAAAAAAAAAACAGGCAGGAAGAGGCTTAACATGCATCGGCAGAGTAGCATTCGAACCACGCCGTGCGTGCACAGCCTCCTCCAAGCGCCGCAAGCCGCAACAGAACTTGCTTTCGATTCTGTGAAGGCATTGAAAAGCGCACTCGCCTGTGCTCGAGGACAGAGGACGTGACGATCACAGCACAGGGCAAGGGGTGAGCGTGAAGCCTGGCTAGCTAATCCAGCCACATTTGAAAGATATGTCCCCCCCGGTGAGTTCCTAAGTGATGATCTCGCCGGCAGTTCACGCAGGGCATGCAGTGAATCATGAGTATTGAACTCCACAAGCGGCGGAGGGCTGCAGAAGACTGCAAAAAGTACCTGGCTCGTAGCCGAACTTGGCTCCCTCCGGAATTGGAGCGTTCAAGCCTTGGATTTTGAGACTAGGATAAGACGGCGGGGGGCCGTAGCGCTGCATGTAAATGAGCCAAGGAGGAGGGGCCCCCGGGGGCATTCCGAGCGCCGCCCGCAGATCTTCGCTGATCTGCGCGCCAAGACAGGCCCCAGGGAGAGACCTGTCACTTGCTCCAGGACAGCTCGGCAATCTGTGTGGAATGCGGTATGCTCCGGGGCGCAGGGCACAAGGATATCTGATAAAGTTCTGGCCGCGTAGGTGCTGTCGGCGGACCACGACGAAAGTGCTGCAACAGGTTGCTGGGACCTGAACCCTGGACCCGAAAAAGGGGGGGGAGGCTCCAAAGCCAGGGCCGCTGTGGCCGATCGCGCATCCATCACAGGCCCCAACGGCTACAGGTAGGGGCATCAATTAAGCACACACCTGGCCGGGCTTTTTGTCATCGTGATTCGCCTCGAACTCTTTCCCCTGCAAGTAACCGCGGGAAGTGGGTCAACATAGCACTCGAGGAATGTTCGAGCCCGGATGCTGTACCAGACACTATCATTTTGGCGACAGCTCCTTCCCCGAGTCTCGAAGCGCGGCCGGCAGAGCTCAAGCGCAAGCGCCTCGGATTGATCTGGCGGCGACGTACCTCATAGTACATCTCACCGATCTTCGTCATCTTAGGTTTTGTTGCAAACTTGAAAAAGGCGTCGTGCAAAACCTGCCAAGGAGCGGGCGGGACGATCTCACCTCGACACTCCCCAAGTACGGTGACATGTCACTACGATGCGCAACGAAGGGGGCAGGGTGCACGTTAACGCCCTCTTGGGGAAGTGGATCCTTGCACAGCACAGCGTGTTCCTCCGATTATGGCTAGTCGGAGGCCAATCGCGAAGCCTAGTCGGAGGCCAATCGCGAAGCCGTTGCTGGGATGGGGACCTGGTAGTCGATATTCATTTTCCCCATCTTGGGCTGCATCTTGTCCCGCTGCTTGTTCTTGAGTTTCTTTTGATCCTCTTTCTCCTGGTACGCTTGCCGCATCTTCGCGATGCCGGTAGCCTCGATGAAAGCTGCGGAGCGTACGACGAAAGGGGACGACAATCAGAGAGAGTCTGCGGCGACAGCCAACGAGACCTGGGAATGAGGGCGCGCACGAGGAAGGGAGAAGCAAGCGGGGAAGCAACCTGGAAGCTGCCACGGTGGCTTCTCGATACCACGCTTGCCCTGTAGGAACTTTCGCTTCTGACACCAATGGCGCGGCACCGGCACGGTGTTTCGGTACGCCTTCAAGTAGACCAGCAGCCGAGCATCTTGAGCAGTCGTGTCCCAGATCTGTGGGCAGAGAGTCCCAGGTGTTGAGCGATACGCAAACAGTGGATCTCCTTCCAGGAGCGACGAGTGGAAAGCAACGAAGGCGGCAGCAAAGTTCACAACGCGAGAGAGCGCGGAGATCATGTGGAGAGTAATGTGTGAGAGGCAGTCACTGGCGGCACACCTCAACAACCTCCGGCTTTTGGCAGAACTGCTTAAGCTCCGCGATCTGCGCAAAAACAGAAGTACAGCAGGTCAGACAGGTGCAGCTTAAGCTCGGAACAGAAGAGCGGCAAGTCCGCGGCGTGTCGCGTCAGCTCGGACGGAGCTACGCGATAGAGTTGCCACGCCACACGTTACCGCATGTCAGCAACCATGCCCACCTTCAAGCGCCTGAGCATCTTCTTTTTCTTCTTCGAAACCTTCTCGTTCTCATCGTCCTCCTCGTCACTATCGCTGTCATCATCGTCGTCGTCCTCCTCGTCGTCGTCGTCCTGTGCCTTCTTCTTCTTTTCCTGATTACGCCCCCCGCAGCCTCACCGCTTCCCGTCAACACACAGCTCACGTGTCGCAACCCGGGGCCTGAAGCTAGATATGAGGCAAAGCACGTGAAGTGGATTCAGAAAGGGAGTGAGCCGGACCCAACACCAGGTACTAATCGCCAAGGTTGAGGCAAGGAGTGAGACCGTGCAACGCACAAACTAAGGGGGGGAGCTCACAGCAGGCGCGCCGAGCCCTGTGCCCCGATCCAGAAGGAAAAAAGGCTGGTGAACCGCCGCTGGCTTTCTAACCAGTACCTCACTTTCCGAGTGAGTGGAAAGGCTCCGAGGGGAGTGAAAAGGCATCCCCCCTAGTCGTAACTCGAGGGGGCACACGAGCAGGCAGCGCGACCGCTGCCCCTATGGAATGCAGCAGAAGGCGGGCCACCGTAGCTTGCCCTCAACGTGCGAGTTGGGAAAACCCACTCCGAAAAGAAAGTGCCAGCCCGCGTGGATCTGACCTTCTTTGCCGGCTTCTTCTCCTCCTCGGCCTCCTCCATTTCCTCCTCACCCTGCAAGTCCCAGCTGTAAGTTAGAGAAAAGAAAGTCCGCGTCGCCGACTTGCTATATGAAGGCTCTGGCCAGGATGTGCTTCTTCGATGGAAGCGCAGCAAGCGAAACAGGTCAGGCGCTCGTGCAAACTGGCGCCAAGCGCCACGGCCAGCGGGTGGAAATATGCTTGAGGAGACACCGATCACCACCAAGTGAGTACGGTATGTGCATGCTTGGTGTCCAGGACTGGACTATTGCTGGCTGTGAAATTTCGATCCGCGTCGCGTCCCGAGCCTAAAGTTCAAAAAGATTCAGCAGGCGGCAAACAGATCTGCAAAGGTGCTTGTTGTACTTCATACAGACCTCGCGGCAAGTAGCCACCTCCACAGAGGCAAGGCTTAAAATCTCATACCTCGCCTTCTGCTTGCGCTTCTTCAGCCTGTTTGAACTTGTCGAAAATAGCTTTGAACTCCTCGTAGATCGGATTTTCCTGCAGTGTCGCAAGGCATCGCAGCCTTCACTGCTAAGTCCTCCACAACATTGCTACTTCAAAGCGTTTTGGGTATAGGGTGAAAGGTCACCTCATCCTCTTCCAGCTCCATGGGCGCAGCCACGTATTCGATTTCGACGTCAGGAGCGGCATCCGCAGCCTGGCAGGAAGCGTGGACCCTCCGCACAAGCCGTAAGATATTGAACTCGAATTGGTTGGCGTACGAGCAGCAAACAAGTGTCGAGTATATTTCCTGCAGCAAGAAAAATATGGAACCACAGGGATCTATGCTCGAGAACTTGAGCAAGGACTTCTGCAAGAAGTTGCAGTCAAGAGCTTGGGTTACATGCGACAAAATAGCGTCTGGAACGCCTTGTTCCCAGGGTCACTCAGAAAATTGCGCACATACATCCGAGCTACTGAGTGAAGCAGTTGGAAGGCACCTTTGCTTCAGCATTCGTCTTCACAACTTCTCCAGGAGCAGGTTCCGCTAGCTTTTCGGGCTCGGCGCTCTTCGCCTGCACCTGAAAAAGAGCAGCATGGGAGACATGAAGGGTTGGTTTAAAACAAGATAGAAAGATCAAAACAGGGACAGCAAGATCGAAGCAAAGGTCACCTGGGACCTGGGTTGCTGCAACGTGCTGGATAAAGAATAGGTGATACATTTACGGGCTGTAGATTTTAGATCGCCTAGACAGGGTTTTGACTTGCGTGCGTAATATGCGCTACGATATTATGAGCGTGTGCGAATATTCTTTGGCTTGTGGCAGCGATCAGCATGCAGCCCCAAGCCTTATATGCCGCAAGCGTGCTCGTCGCGTAGTTGTTTTTATCACTTTCTGAAAGCCTCTACGCAACAAGCTCTCTTCGCTCTCATTCCCGTGGTGGGAAAACTACAGCGCACAGCAGGGCTCAACGCCGAATCTAGAAAACCGTCAGCATGGGTTACCTTAGCGGCCTTCTTTTTCTCGCGTCGCTTCTTGCTTCTGCTCGCTCCCTTTTCTGAAGTCGGAGCGCCGTTTACAACATCCGTAGCGACTCCGTTTCCCGCCTACAAAGAAATAAGACACCCGCATATATTGATTTTCCAGGAGGATGACAGTTGACGTGTCCGAATGCATAGCACGCTAAAACATCAGGAAGATCCTAGGGTTCCTCTCGTGCAAATCGAACTCGCAAAACTAACTACAAACACTTCCTTACACCGCCGCATGGCATGGCCGAAGAAACCAAAAAGTCCACTACCGTAAATCTATTTCGAGGCGATGAACGTCAAAGTGGGTAAAAGTGGATTGAAGGCGCTACCTCCTCAGAACCGTTGACTTCAAGATCAGCTCCCATTATGACCACTGTTCGAAGACTTAGGTATCAGACGTGTTTACAGGGATTCGGAAACTAATATATCCCCCTAGGTCCCAAAAAAATGCCACGAGGGACACGGGAAGACTGAGTATCGAGCTGAGAGGAACGTGAGCTGCACCCTCTGCCTCTCCCCTCAAGATCGAAACTGTATTCGCAGGAAGCGGCTCTGCGCTCCTGCATTTCGTTTGCTCGCTCGTGGCCTCCCTCGTGTGATTCTGAATGCTGAATCCTGGCTGAATGTGAATCCTCTTCCGTTCGCTCTCGTCTGCTGATCTGCGTTCGCTCTCGAGCCTAGCCAGTCTCGACGTCGAAGCTCTCGACGCGACGTCAGCGCGACGACTCTTGCCTCATGTCTCTGGTCTTACTCTGAACTCTCACAAGTCAGAGCCTCCGGACGCGGCGATTTTCTCCCGGTATATCGATTTTTTTTAAATTTTCTGTGGTAGTCCGGAGGTTACGAGCTGCTTTCCATTGCTTTCTGTCGAGAATCGCGCGATCGGCCGCGCAGCGGCCGAAGCTCGTAACCTCTGGCTTGCGAGAGTACTCTTGTCTGCACTTTCGTCTGCATTCTGATCGTGATTTTGTTTCAGTTTGTGTTTCTCGACGATTCTGAGCGTTTGCGCAGCTGGGTCCATAAACGCATGCCGTCGGAGTCGGGTACGCCCTCGACCTCGTACCGTAAGCGCTGCAAAGCGTAGCGGCCGTCGGCGGGGTGGTGACGGGCACATTCGTGATATACGCTAAGCGCGTTCCCACGACGAAGTGGATGTGGAAGGATGCTGAAGGGGAGCTCGTTGATGGTGACGACGTGGTAAAATTCGTGGTCGTGCTCCAGGTCGAGAAGCTTGGCCGCCTCGTGGTAAGAAACGGGGTACAGCACGTGAACCAGTCCAGAAAGGAGGGCGTTGAAGTCAACGTCGGCAGTCGCGGTGTCCAGAGTGTAGCCATCGGGCATCTTGAGGCCATCGGACTTGAGGAAACGATAGCAGATCGCTGCCATACTGAAATGCGTAGGCCAACTGCTCGATGTACTCCTCCTCGCGTCCCTCCTCCACAGGCGTAGTTCTCAATACGTCAGGGTCGTTGAAATAGTCGAAAGTTGTAGGAGCGTTGACTGAAGATGTCGGATTCGAGCGCAATGTTGAAGTCCCAACAATTTTGCGGCGTCCACGGGATGAAACAGGGGTACCCTGCGAGCCTGAGGGCGAATGCGACGGGGAATCGGACTGCCGCATGCGGGCAGCACGCAGAGCCGAACCAAGCCCCTCACGTCGGGTAGAAGCCATTGCGGGAATAAAATAGCGCCGGTCCAGTGGTAATTCGAAGCACAAAGGGTGTGCAAGAAAAACGGCTGAAGATGTCGGAAAATAAAAGATGTCGGGATGTCGGTGTTGCCGCTGCTCGCGTAGTGCGATACGGCTGATGTCGGGATGTCATAATTCGATGTCGGAAGATGTCGGATAGAGTCGCAGGGCGCGAAGCGGAACAGAGAAAAAACAAGCCAACACTAAAGGTGCGTGGGCTATAACCTGAGAGAACCGGAGATATATGTATAATTATATATATACATGTTGTAAATTGTGACAGTGAAAAGGCAGGTGTGAACGGCCGGTAAGATCTAAAGTGAGATAAAGTATATGTTTAGCAGGCTTTAGGGTTCGGGAGCCGGTGACACAGTGACACAGACAACACTACAAGTGACACCCAGGCGATGGGTGACACAAGGGTGCACCACTGCTCTCCCCCTTGGGGAGGAAAGTTGGCATCCCCATGACGTTTCTGACAAGCACAACGTGGACGACAAGCTCAAGCGAAGGGAATTTTATAAAGCATCGAGGGATTAATTGATGACGATGCGCATGGCGTGGGATTACCCAAGGGATATAAACTTATTGGTTATACCCCTTGGGATTACCCTTCTACACGTGTCCCCAGAGTTTCTCCGAGCGCGGCCGCTGCGCGGCCTGCGACACGCGAGGGTCGACGTTACAGTTGATCGAAGAGGCTCGGAGAAACTTTGGCTTTAGTTGTCAATAACGCTTAAATGCCCGTTTTCGTTATCTCTTTTCCACGGAACAAGTTCACGGAAAAACACCGAAAAACAGCCTCAAGGGCTGACAAGCGTAATTTATTGCAAGTTGTGTAGTTAATGAGTTGCGAACGAGAAAGCAAGGCACCTAATCGGTTGTGCCAATATTCCGATATATCGATATATCGGGAATATCGGTATCGATCGATATGGTTTTGCGCACATATCGGAAACATCAGTATCGATCGATACGGTCGTGAGGAATATCGATATCGATCGATCATAAGGTGACATATATCAGTATCGAGCAATCACCAGTTTGCTACATATCGGAATCGATCGATACCGATCGTGGGACTAGCATATCAGAATGCACCGTTATAAGGGATATATCGATATATCGAAAATCGATCCTGCAACGTAATGTTCTAGGGTGATGCGATTGGAGATTGTTTTGGATCCAAATTATCTTTCATCGAGCGATCGTTCAAGCTCCGATCCGAGAATTTTCATTGGTTGGCGGTGTGCCAAAAAATTGGATGGGGGTGAGGGTGAGGCCTCAAAACCACCTCCTGCTCAATCTGAGTCAGAGGAGATGGATGAATTGAGGAAATACTTTGCCTTCCCTGGTGCCAAGCCAGATGTAGATCCTATGGTGTGGTGGAAGGCTCACCTTTCTGAGCTTCCCAACCTGGCTCGCATGGCACGGCAGATCCTAGTTGTTCCTGCTTCCACGACATGTATCGAGCGGGCTTTCTCGGTTGTGAGCAGCATGCACGGTGAATTACGCAAGAGTTTGCAGGAAGGCACGATCCAGCACACGCGTATGACAGCGATGTAATCAAAATTTGATCAAAAGGTGCGGGGGAAAAAATATTTAAAACTCTGGAACAGCACGGCTCGGTCGATCTATGTCACAAACCGCGGCGTGTCGTGTACCTTAGCCGGGTTGTGACACTTGGGACAGTAGTCCCTTTGACGAACATATGACACGCGCAGCACGATACGCGCGAGCGGTTACAGCAGTGACAGGGTGCGGAAGTACGGATGGGTGTTACATCTTATTTGGAGATAGCAGCTGTGATATGTAGGGCGGCGTAGCAGAGTGAGGCAGACGCTCATTTTTGTTTTGCCTTCGTAATAGTGAGTTCCGAGAAAGGAAGTGCTTGCTCAGACCGCGAAAACAGCAGTGTTATGATATAGCAATTTATGATATCTGACATTTTTTTGCTTGTGAAGTTGTACATTTTGTGGACTTGTGCTTGAATGCTGGCGTCAGAACTGTAATCTGCAGTCTTTTACAAAACAAAAATGGGCTTCATTACAAACATGTCGTCTGTAATTCCGAGCGTGAAGCAGCAATCCTGAAAAACGAGGCCTCCGAAGGGTGAGGCCAGGGACGGATTTATCCGTACTGGTAAGCTTCGGGAAGAGGTTGAGTGAAGCAGACTGTTGTGACACTCGAGGTTCAGCAGCCATTCGAGACACAGCGACAGTGTTTACGATGATATTCTTCTGGGCTATTCTGGGAGACAATGTCCTGATGAAGCGAAACACTGGATGGTAAAGCCAGGGACGGATTCATCCGTACTGGTACGCCTGAAGGCGTAGAGCGGAACGAGGGTCTCAGTGTTTATTATTGCGACAGCGTTTATGATGACATGCTGGGCTATTCTGGGAGACGGTGTCCGGATGGAGCGAAACACTGGATGGTAAAGCCCGGAACGGATTTATCCGTACTGGTACGCGTGAAGGCGTAGAACGAAACGGGGGTCTCGGTGTTTATTATTGCGACAGCGTTCATTATGATATTCTGGGCTATTCTGGGAGATAGTGTCCTGATGGAGCAAAACACTGGTCAGTGAGACCAGGAGCGGAATCATCTGTGCTGGCAAATCTGAAGGAGTGGAGTGAAACAGGGGTCTCGTCACCCACGAGACTCATCACCTCATTAATGAGCGAGTATGGCCTTGCAGTGACTGCTACTTAGAGCGAAGCACTAAAAGGTGAGGCCAGGAACGGATTTATCCGTACTGGTAAGTTGGGAGGTGTGGAGTGAAAAGGGCTTTCACCTTGGCACCTTCCCACCACTGAGAAATTAGCAACGGAGACGACTACTGACCTCCAAAAGCAGCAACGAGCCGAGAGACGTACCCGGAGAGCGGCACGTGTGAGCCAGCATTTTCCCGAGCTGGAAGAACAAACAATAGCCGGCGGAGGACAGCCCGAGGCCGAAGCCCGGGAGCCTACGGTGATATTCGAGGAAGAGATGGACTACAGCGATTCCACTCGCCTTTCCCTCGGCACCTTGCCCACATATACGGGCACCAAGGAAGAAGACCGGCCGAAAATCTTGAGGGACTTCACCCTCATGTGCGAAAACTTCAGGCGCCAGCACAACGCCAACATCAGAAAGAGGCTCAGGCCCGTGACGACCACCAGTCTCTCTGACGAGCAAAAGAAAGCCCTGACTGAGGGATACACCTCCTGACTGGGAAACACTGTGGGACATCATCCCCACGTGTTTAGATGGCAAGGACTCATCAGCGCTCAGCTGGCTGGTGGTGTGAGAATTATGAAAGTGGGGGCGTAGTGGCTTCAAACATGGATAGGGTGCTCAAGGACACCAGCGTACACGGCCCACTCGAGGGTTCCATTCCATGTGCTAGGCCCCCCTTCAATGAAATGAACGCTGGCGCAACGTGGGTGATCGCGAGGCCAGCAACAACCCAGGACGCTCACGGGGAAGTTTCCAACGAGTATAGAACTAATGGAACCTCGCTGAAGGGGTTGACGGGACAAGATGGCACCCACGACACGCAGTACTTCTACGCCCTCAGGAGGTTCATTGCTGTGCTTGATAAAAAGTTCATGATGAAGGGGACTCAGGAGAAAGTTGATCTCCTGACCCAGAAGAAGCCCCAAGAACTGGGACAAGATGGGCTGACATATATGAAAATGTGTCAACGCAGGGAGATGCAGCTTAACACTGGGAAAGTGGTGAGCGACGAGACTTTGCGCACCTTCATCGAAGATTGCGTCGAGAATCTCCGCATCAAGATCTTCCAGACACGGGTAAAAGAGCAGCTGAGGGCTCAGTACCCACCACCCAACCGGGTGACCTGGAAGAACCTGGAGGCTATCATCGAGGTTCAGGACAAGCTCAAAAACGACGCGGAGTCCTGGATCCTCACCTTCCTGCAGGAGATCACGAGGCGATGCGGCTGCCAGTATTCCACCTGGGAAGCCCGGCAGCATGGCCTCGACCTCAAGGCCATAAAAAACTCGATCAGGAAGATAGAGCCAGCCGTGGACGGACAGGCAGGCGATCCTGAGACCAGCAAGAAGGCGGACGCTTCGCCTTCTAAAAAAATGAAGAAGGAGGTGAATGTCGCGGAGAGAGCCAAAAAGCCTGCGTACAACAACACACCTCCGCCAGCTGAGGGCAGTCGTACGAACGACAAGCCCAAGTGCTTGCGCTGCTTCGGAGGAGGCTGGCATGAGTCCAGCCCCGAGCAGTGCAAGAGTGGCTACAAGCACGTCAAGCTGCCAGCGGGATACCACGAGAGCAGGCTCGGGTCCAGCAAGTGGTGGGATGCCGAGAACGCCGCCATACGGATGTACAACTTGAAGAACCGCTTCAAGAACTCCGAGTGGGGCATCCTGGTGACCGACTGGCAGCAGCTGTCCAACGACGAGAAGGACAAGTACCGTGCCAAGCCACCGCCAGCGGACAAGCAGAAGAGCCCGACTGGTAACTCAGACTCACTGAAGGCTGAGTATCAGGGCATGGTGGCTGCCCGGAAGACTGCCAGCCGTGCTGGCAGTGTGAAGTCACAGGTGCTCTCCGAGGACGAGGGTTCGGACGAGGAGCTGGTCGCCTCGAACGTCGCGGAAAGGGAGGTGTACATCTCAGACGCGCACGAGGTGAACCACCGTGAGATCACTGGACCAGGGTTGCCATCCGGCTCTTCAGCCAGCGTGCTCTCAGCACTGGCTGAAGAGATGGGCGAGGAGGTGCTCTCCGACGCGCTCAACACCCTAGGCTTGGGGGGCTCCCCGAAGCACTGAACACGGGGGACGATCCCGAGGTCATGGCTGCACCGGCAGTAGCGCTGGGCAGCACTCACCACATGAGGGGGTTCCCAGTGAAGACACCCGAAGAGTACGAGGCTGAAGCGCAGGTGCCTTTGGCGCCGGCAGCGGACGAGATGCAGAGGAAGGTGCAGCTCATGGCCTCTGTGATCAAGAGCCTGGGCGCGGCCTTCCGTAAGCTGGCTGCTGGGCTCGTAGCGGAGGGCAGGATAACAGCCCCCAGGGGTGTGGAGACTTTGGTAGAACTGGCTGAGACCGGTCAGCTCCCCATGCCAGCAGCCTTAGCAGCTGACCGTCAGAGCAGCGGCGAAGGTGATGGTGATGACGACGAAGACGACGACTGCCCAGGGATGGAGTCGGGTGATGACAGTGACGACGAAGGTGATGAATGCCCGGGGATGGAGTCTGGGGATGACAGCGACGAGGAAGAGATCCCTTTGGACGAGATGCCTGAGGACATGGTGGATCAGCCTAGGAAAGAAAGAGTCACAGTGCGCGTCACCGCGGCGGCAGCTACAATCCAGGACAGGTTCGGGGTGACGGACTTCAGTGGGAGGGGTCAGCTACACGCGGGGACCATGGAGGCCAAGGCCTACGAGTTACAACTGAAAAGGAAGATGCTCAGTGGCCTCACACAGGAGCAGCTCACAGCCATGGCGCAGGTTCAGCCCGTGTGCAAGCTCCTGAACGAGACGCTTGCGCAAGAGATGGCCCTCGTGGCCTCTGGTGGGTTGCTCATGTTATACAAGGCCCTGCTCCTAGACACCGGGGCCAACTGCAACATCATCCCCATCAGAACGGTCAACCAGCTTGGTCTGACCATCTTTGATGCGGAAACAGGGGTCAGGGTGGCCAGGTGCGACGGCAGCCCCGCAGAGTTCACCAAGTACTGCTACGTGGACGTCATTCTCGCCGCAGGCACTCCCTACATGACGCTACATCGCCTTCACGCCTTCGTCACGTTCACCAATGACACCACGTGGGACTTCCTGGTGGGCACAGGGCCCCTGAAGAACGCGTTGAAGCTCACCATCGACCTTTACAGGGGTATCGCCACCTCTGAGGCCGCGGTGTCGTTGGGCATGAGAGAGAAGGTCACGCTACCACTGATTGAGCTGACGCCGCCCGCCGACGCGAGGTGCAAGCGGAACGAGGACCCCAGGGTGTGCCTGCACACTAGGAAGGATTTCTGTTAAAAACTGTTAATGATGTGTTAAAAAATGTTAATCGAGTGTTAAATAGTGTTAATGTGGAAACTGGGTGTTAATCAAGTGTTAATACGCGAAAAATTTCATAATGGGCTATATTATAGGCGGAAAAGTGTTAATGAGGTGTGAAGAAAGTGTTAAACGTTGGCGAGGGAGTGTTAATGGGACAGTTCAGGAGTGTTAACGGAAGGCTGCATCTGTTAATCGCGGTATAATCACGCTGCTGCGAATTATATTGGAGCCAGAACACACGCCTGTTTCGCCGATGCATTTGAAAAGTGTTAATACCCAGCGCAGCCACCGTGATGTGGGTGTCCTGGCGAGATAATCATTTCAAAATGCAGTCGCCACTGACAACGCCCATGCCCATCGACGATCGACAGGATCATCTACGGTAGATATAGGTGCATCCGCGAACACCAAACGCATGAAGACCTTATTAAGACCTATCTAGCTACGTACGTAGGATGGAACGATATTTGGACGTAGGTAGCTTGCGAAATCATTTCTGAGCTGACGTTCTGCCCGAGCAGACCAGCATATATAATATATTTGTTACGAGAGAAACCCGAGTCTGTAAAATTTGTAAGGTGCTAAATCGTTGCACGGTCGCTGTTACGTATATTTTTATCCACACGTTTATAGACTGCAAACCAAAGGGTGGGGTTGCGTGGTGTTCGTTCATAACAGATGGATGACCAGTGGAGCGCAAACTTGGCGACTGCTGGAAAGCAACCGCGAACTGCTAATAACGCGGTAAGTGCAGATTGTGGAACAGAATCTTCGTTTATTTTAAGTGTGAGGAAACTGATGCGGGCGATGTTCAGGCTCCCGGTGGCGCACATCGGGGCGCGGGGTTAGTTGGGCCCGCTAAGGTAAACGCCGGCACCGGAGCATTTGTGCATTTTTAGCTTGTTGCGAGCGTTTTATATAAGCCGGAGGTCACGCTGGGGACATACCGTCGCCAGCGTGGCCTGCTTCTGGTTGGTTGAAGTGTTTCATTTTCGTGTTCACCGGGTTACATCTTTTTACTGTGTTGAAGCCTCTGCGGACCGTGTAGCGCGTGCGCTGATCGCCAACGGGCCGGTCGCGCAACGATGCGGCGGTTATGCAAGCCTCTTGTCCCTGTTTTTTAAGGGTGTTCTTCGTATAAGCCGGAGGTCACGCTGGGGACATACCGTCGCCAGCGTGGCCTGCTTCTGGTTGGTTGAAGTGTTTCATTTTCGTGTTCACCGGGTTTCATTTTTTTACATGTGTTGAAGCCTCTGCGGACCGTGTAGCACGTGCGCTGATCGCCAACGGGCCGGTCGCGCAACGATGCGGCGGTTATGCAAGCCTCTTGTCCCTGTTTTTTTAAGGGTGTTCTTCATATAAGCCGGAGGTCCGTGCCGCCGTGTAGCGTACTGTGGCCCTATCTGCCAGCGTGCTCATTGGAGAATCCACAGGCCAGAGTGTGCGTGGAAGGCCCTCCGCCCTGCGCTGGACGTCGGAGTATGGATCTCATAGAAGCATAGTAGTTACAGTCTACCATTGTGGCGCGTGCCGGATAGCGGACAACTCCTCTGCCAACCCCTCATCAGTGGTTACCTATCTAGCTCTAACCAAACACTTTTATATGAATAATATTGATCTCCATTTGCCTGAAGGCCGTGTGCTGCCTACTCGATGATGTTCCGGGAGCGATTGATGTCTTGCGCGCATCGTAATATCACTCTGCTCACGCGCGGACCGTGTAGCACGTCCGCGTGCTTTGAATGCAACCGCCGTTTACAATCGGCGCTCACTCCTTTCCGCGAAATCACCTAGAGCTCGACGATGGGGCACGCTCAAGCGAAGTATCGGCGGTAGAGGGGGCGGGGGCCGGGTTTTGTATACAGAAACGCAAACGGAAAAGTCATGAGTTTTGGCATTCAACCGTTTCCTTAGGCGCAACAAATCTCCCCGTCGGTCTTCTGGAGAATTATAGGCAGGCCATCAAGAAAGTACCGACTGGGCTCGTTTTGGCCACCGGCGCGTTTGCCCATAACGGCAAATGCCCCGAGTGGCAGGCGGCCAACTACACTGTCTTACGCGATACCATATACGCGAACGCATCTGGGTTCCACGTTTTGAGGACCATGCCAGAAAGCCAGGGGAAGAACGAGGCGAAGGAGCAGGTGATCGCGCAGCTAGAGATATGGCTGAAACAAAACCTGAAAAATCATAACGTCCTAACCTGGGTTAGGCACTGCTCATCCCAGGGCAAGTGCATCGCGGATTCCCCCGACCCGGCGTCCCCATGTGAAAAGTGCGAACCCAAGATTTTACAGCACCTGACAACCGTCTACCGCTTCGTGCAAACCAAGAACAGTCAGTTGGGGCATACCACCCTCGCGTTCCCTACCGAGAAGGAGATCGCTGCTATCAAGGCCCGGTTCCCCGAATTGTGGAAGAAGGCATGTCAGGGGACCGCCCCGAACCTGCCCGTCAATAGCGAACCGCCCCCTCCTCCAACAGCGCCAGCCCCGGCGTCACGGAGTACAGCCCTAGTTCATGTCACGAACGACGCGCCCCCACCTACTGCTGTGCGAGCCCTAGCGCCACCGAGCACTGCCCCGTCTGAAGCCGTGCAGGCCGCGGCCCCACGTCCAACAGGGCCAGCAAGGCCGGCGGTGTTTATCGGAAATGTCACACAGGAACTTCGTGCACACTGTCCATGGTTCATGGTGGACACGGTTTCCCGGACGGTACATGTGTCACCAGCCCCCCGGTACCAGGCCAATGTCAATCCCGAGTACCCGTGGATGCAGCACGTCGCAGACCTGTTGACGCTGCTGTGGCCAGCGGAAACCGGGACGTTGGCCCAGGCGCCGGCGAGTACGCTATTGCCGCCCCCTCCAGCCAGGGCGCCCCCACAGATTGCCACCGTTGATCTGGCATTCCCACCCCAAGAACCTCCCTCGATTCCCAGCTTGGTGCAGGCCGCGTCCACCGTGCAATCCTGGCAACCGACCGCCAAGGAAGGGGTCCAGCAACAGCCGCAGCGCGCCGTTGAAGCAGAAAAGCAGGGTGTCCTTGCACGGGACTGCCTGCAATCTGCCCCTCCCGCGGAACCCGCGGTGTCCCCGCTGAGCCACGGTCCGGCGGTTTTCCAAGAGAAGCCTTCCGCGAGTGGCCCACAGGGCGGCGAATACCATGATTCTGGGACCACCCGGGCTGACGATTCATCCAAGGTGTGCCATCTCCTTGACACCGGCCACTATCTCGTCCGCGACGGTGTACCAACCGCTGCGTTGGCAAACGAGGAGGGGGGTCGTCTGCACCGGGAACTGGTGGGGTGCGTCCGATCCCTTTATGGCGATCACGCAAGCCCTTCCCTGGATGCCATGGACGTCCTTCGATTCTCGCGCATGCGAAGAGGCGATGAGGACTTCACATCCCGGGTTTACACCCGGGCAAAAACGCGTATCTCCTTCAACGTGGCTTTGAGTACATGCGCGGCCGACGCTTTTGAGTACGGCACCGTGGAGGCTTACTACTTGATCTTCCTGAAGCGTTCCGCCGAGAACTCCGCCGCCAACGACACCGTGTGCCGCCTGGCTATGGTGACCGCCTACCCCACTGTTGAGGACCTTACCATGAACAGCCGGGGCGTGTATGTGTGCAACGAGGCAGAAAAACGTACCCTTCTCCTACCGGTAAGCCGTCTCGAAACCAAGGTCATTATCCATCGCCCACCTGGAAACCGCGTACCTCTACACGCGACTTACCTATGGCCGGGGATGAAAGCGGTACGTTGCAAGAAGCAATAGCGCAAGCTACTTCATCAGCTCCGCGCAGCAATCGAAGGAGGACACCGAACGCTTGCGCAGCTTCATCAGCTCCGTCCAGTTGCTCTGTGTAGATAGCGAATGCCTGCTTGCCACATGGAACGTATCTGTTCCAGTGGTACTTTTAGTAGCATCGGCAGTCCCTCTTAGCATGCCACGTGGAACAATCTGGAATTTCTGTTAATAGCTAGTGGTGCTAGTGTTAATATACATGCCACGTGGAACAATCTGGAATTTCTGTTAATATCTAGTGGTGCTAGTGTTAATAGTCATGCCACGTGGACGATCCGGTCAAATCTGTTAATTTATGACCGTTTACAGTCTGCCAAGTGTTAGTATCCGGCAAAACTGTTAATCCGAGTGCCACGTGTATGATTCCTATTAAAAGTGTTAATTTTCTGTTAATATTCCTTACATGTGTAACGATCTCGCGAGGGGGGCCTATTTCAACTCCCTCCGGCACCCCTCCGATTAAGTGTTAACATTCTGTTAAAATTGTGTTAATTTAACATTCTGTTAACATTCTGTTAACATGAATTATATAATTCCTTAACTTTTTCCCAAGCCAATCATTATTTACCACCGGGATTTATACCACCAATATTAACAGTTCCTACCCGTTAACACTTTTTAACACATAATTAACACTTTTTAACACTTTATTAACAGAAATCCTCAGTGTGCTGGCGACGGAGATCTTTGACGACCGTGCTCCGCCACAACACGAGATGGCGCTTGCTGAGTCGGTGGGAGAGAACCGCCTGGCCCTCTCAGGAGAACGATGTGCGTTCTCGCGAGGACATCCTGAGCTAGCTCACCTCCTGGAGTCGTTCCTGGAGGAGCTCAGGCTGAAGAGGTTCAACCAGGAGGAGCGGGAGATGCTCGACGCGCGTTGCCAGTCCATGGTGGAAGCAGGAGTATTGCGACCCAGCTCACTGATGCAAGCCGAACTCACTGGACGAGTCAGCCTGCATGCCGAGAGTCTCAGGTTTAAACCCCCTGCGCCTGGCATATCCGTGACAGACCAGATGTTGAATCTGCTACAAGCGACATCGTGCAGTCAACGAGAGGCTAATGTGGCAACCAGGAGCGAGTGGGCCGATGCTGAGGAGCCAGAGAGCGTGACGCCCATCACGCCAGCAAGGCTGACGGCAACCCAGACCGACCCCCGTTACCCAGATCTGACGCAGGAGCAGGAGGCTGGGAGCGACTCAGAGTATGTTTTGGCCAGCACGCAACCGTGGGCGGGCATGGCGGTGAACCCATGGGGCGGTGAGAACAAGGAGGGCAGCTGGTCTCAGCAGCGCTTGTACAGTATGTCGACCGCACTGGCTATGCTCGTTTGTGCAGACTATGTGAGGAGGACGAAGAGAACAGACTCGAAGCGGGCTTCGTGCGCGTCACGTTCGCACGCTGTGGGGAGGAGAAGAAGGACGTCCTGGAGACGGAGCTGCTGTGGCCCGACTTCACGCTGGTGGACCAGAAAGTCGACAAGGAGACGAAGGTGGGCTCAGACACCTGGGCCACGCGCGCGAGTTGGAGGAAGGATAGCGACCAGGTCGCGCTTCCTGACTGCCAGGCCCATCGAGACGCCGGGCGGTACACCATGGCGGACGTCCAGGAAGCCCTCAGTGCGCAACAGGTGTACCCCACGGGAGTCGTGACTGGCACCCTCATGTGGGACAGGAGGGCGCACCAGTTCTGCGTGCTCAGCGAAAAGACTCGCGCGCAGTGGGAGCTTATGGAGAAGATGGTGCGGCACACCATGGCTAACAGTGTCAGCATGAGCCCTATGGGCAGGGTGACTGGCGAGTTTCAGCTGCCTTTCTACTACGAGGGGGACCAGCGCTAGGAGTCACTTCGGGAGAAGTATCCGGACATACACGAGAACAAGCTATGCCTCGCGTGGATAAAGACTGGAGAGAACTCGAAGGTACCCATAGAGGAGTATCATAGAGTCAGGAAGAGAGCGGCTCGTCACCGGTGGGACGAACTCATGGGTGAGCTGTACATGGCCACCATCAGCGGCAAGGAGCTTCTGGTACCCAAACCCTGTGACAGGATTCAGCTGGTGCGTGAGTACCACGAGCGAGAGGACTGGACATTGGGGCATCAGGCGAACGTTGAACCTGTTGTGGCAACGCCATTACTGGGTGGGCATGAAACAAGATGTCAGAGCAGTGATCACACAATGTGAAACCTTCCAGAGGGTGAAGACGCACTACGCGCGGGAGGAGGCGATGCTCACTCCGCTGGAGATTAAATCCTTCATGCATCGCTGGTCCCTGGATTTGGCTTGGCCCACGAAGCGCGTCACGAAGGCTGGGAACCAACGTGTCTTGGTCATGACTGAACATTACACGCGTTTCATTGTGTGCCTTCCGATTCCCAACAAGGAAGCCTCCACCGTCGCCAGCGCGTTTCGCAACCACGTCCTGTCTGTGTTTGGGGCGCCAGCGGAATGCCTCGTGGATGGGGGTACTGAATTTGAGGGTGAGTTCGCTGCACTATGCAGACAGTGTCTCATCGACCGGAGGGTGACCTCACCGAGCTCCCCAGAGAGCAACGGCCTGACTGAGCGCGTGGCGCGCACCATCAAGTTCTGCTTCAAGAAGATGGCCCTCGACAAGGGCCTGGACTTCGAATGGGACGAGATGCTCTGGTCACTTGTACTCAGTTACGACGCAGCCAAGCAACAGTCGACTGGGGTTGCGCCGTTCACGCTGCTGTTCGCCCAGGAAGTTACTGTACCACCAGTGAGATCTTCGTGCGCGACCCGAGCTGGACTTTGAAAGGCAGGAGGAACGAACTCTGGCAGAGGATTTGTTGCAGCGAGCGGCTATCGTAAAGAAGCTCATGGTGCACGCAGGATGCAACTTGGAAATCGCTCAACACCGTGACACCTTGCTGTACGAGCACAGGAGGAGTGGCAGCTACGAGCCAAAGCCACACCAGTTCAAGGCGGGTGACTTCGTGTATATAAGACAACAGCCACGCTCTGGCATGGAGGTAGCCACCAAGCCTGCCATTCTGAAGTTGATCAAGGTGCAGAAGGATGGGGTGGCGGTCTTGGAGGACAACACCAAGTTGCGGGAGAAGAGTACGGTGCAAAACATTGCGCCGTGTCACCTGCAGGTGAAGGACCAATATGACTGCAGCGCAGCCATCCCCAGCAAGCATCTCGCGTGTGAGAAGTGCATGAGGACAGATGGAGAGGCATCGATGCTGTTGTGTGATACATGCAATCGTGGCTATCACATTTGGTGTATGGAGCCGGCACTGGACAAAGTGCCTGAAGGAGACTGGCAATGCCCCAAATGCCTGGGTGTGGCTATGGTGGCAGCCTCCGCCGAGGTGAGCGCGTCTATCGTGGAAAGGATGACTGCCATGGAACTGCAGCTGAGAGAGAAATTGGGAGCAGACGCGATGCTGTTGCCTGCGGACGTGGGCCCACATCGGGCAGTGAAACCGGGACGCGAACACCCATGGCAGGCGCTCACGTCACGACAGATGGCCAGGAAGGAGGGGAGCATGGGGGATCTCCCAGACAGAGTGGCGTGGGGAAATCAGGCGGAACTGAGCAGGGTGATCACAGACTTGATGCCAGGACATTGGCACGATGGCCACCGCACCATCCTGAGCCGAAAGTGTTCAGAGCAGCACGCTCGTGCGAGGAGCTTGCGGAAGGCAGCTACAGTGCAGGCCATGAGCCCGGAGGAGGTGCAGAGGAGGGGGGGCGTTACTCAGTTGAACAGAGCCCAAGTAAAGATTGCCAGTCAGCTGGACTGGGGCTTGGAACTGGTGATGACGGTTCCTCAAGAAGTTAGACGCCTGGCGCACGAGGTGAGTTGGAAGAAGGTCACACAGGTCTGGGACCCGTGGGCTGGTACAGGTGTGATTGGCAAGGTGATGTCACTGGAGTGGCCTCACTTGAAGTTCATGAACAACGATTGGAACCCGCAGTTGAAATGGCCCGAAGCCCTCAATGCACTACAGCCGGGCAACTATCGTGCCTGGAAGGAGAAGTATGGAGTATGTGATGCGGTGATAACCTCACCTTGGTTCGCCGTACTGGATATTGCATTGCCATTGGCAGTGCTGGCCAGCAGAGTGGTGGCTTGCATTCACGTGCCATCGCACTATATGACAGACATGACAGAGAGCAGGGCGCAGTACTTTCGCAAGCTGTGTCACGCTGGACGCTTGCATGTGATTGGACACTTGGAGCATGGGCCCATAGGTAGAAGATGTATGTGGGTGATGGTGTTTCGAAATCCTTTGACGCGAGCAAGGATGCTACGAGGAGAGGAAGCCACTGGAGTGGGTATGTTTACTTTCAGCATGGGCAAGTTTGCACTGGATGATGCTACAACAGAAGATGCTGAACAAGCTCTTATCTAATGTCTGTGCTACCAGTGGCAGCTACAGATGGGGGATGTTCAGAAAAAGAGCTTGCATAGGAAGTTGAAAGCAGTTATCAAACCTTTTGAACTTTTGTGTGGTTACAGTAGGAGGTTTACTGCACAGTGACATAAGACAATGTATATAGTACCGAGCTGGTGTTGTAGGGACACTGACAATAAGTAAGACTGTTTAGTAGTAGGACTAGATAGTCGTGCTTCGTATGGACATGTCGTGCATAAGTTCGCGACAGCTGTCACAAACCGCGGCTTGTCGTGTACCTTAGCCGGGTTGTGACACTTGGGACAGTAGTCCCTGTGACGAACATATGACACGCGCAGCACGATACGCGCGAGCGGTTACAGCAGTGACAGGGTACGGAAGTACGGATGGGTGTTACATCTTATTTGGAGATAGCAGCTGTGATATGTAGGGCGGCGTAGCAGAGTGAGGCAGACGCTCATTTTTGTTTTGTCTTCGTAACAGTGAGTTCCGAGAAAGGAAGTGCTTGCTCAGACCGCGAAAACAGCAGTGTTATGATATAGCAATTTATGATATATGACATTCTTTTGCTTGTGAAGTTGTACATTTTGTGGACTTGTGCTTGAATGCTGGCGTCAGAACTGTAATCTGCAGTCTTTTACGTGTTGAGAAAAAGAGCTTGCATAGGAAGTTGAAAGCAGTTATAAATGTTTTTGAACTTTTGTGTGGTTACAGTAGGAGGTTTACTGCACAGTGACATAAGACAATGTATATAGTATCGAGCTGGTGTTGTAGGGACACTGACAATAAGTAAGACTGTTTAGTAGTAGGACTAGATAGTCGTGCTTCGTATGGACACGTCGTGCATAAGTTCGCGACATCTAGGGGTAGGGATGGGGATGGCGATGGCGTTCGGCGTATTCTAATTCCGGTCACATGGGGGTAAATGATTTTAAGAACCCGAAAGCAGGGGCCACTTCGGCCCACCTTTAACGTAAACGATGGGGGAAATCAGTGGCCTAGGTTAGTGAAACGATAGCGTATTATACAATTCCGGTCATCTGGAGCATCTATAAGCTGAAAATCCCGAAAGCAGGGAACGTGTTGAGAACGGCTTTGACTGAGGCACTTTTTACCATTACTCAATTCGGCCCACCCTCAAGGATTTTCATACTTTACAAATGGCTTCACACTGCGTGTTATATTTCCGGTCATCTGGTGCAAATACCGTTATATAAACTTCGTGCATTTACATGATGTTATCAAAATATGGGATTGTTTTTTCCCCACCTGTACGTTCACGTGCCCCCTATATTATCCCGATTTTCACAATATCCGAGCGATTCCAAAATCTTCATTATGATTATTGATCGAACAATATTGTACGCGTTAAAAGAAATATTTCTGCCGTCATCCGGAAACATCGAAACTGTCATGTTCAATCTGCGCCACGTCGTCGTTCACGATAAGAGATGTGTTTTCCCGGTGGGGCATGCTGACCGTCAGCCGATTACGATCCAAGAGCCCACAGTAAAAAATATGCGGGTAGGGGAAGCGCAAACTTTGGGCATCGGAGCCTTCTCTCTACAGTATACACGTTTACAACATCATATACAGACTGCGTCTTCGTTACATTGCATACACCTATATAATTTTGTCAGCACATAATGCCATCTTGCATTTTCACAGATTGTCCTCCACGTCCGCACCTATTGGGATAATGATTGGTATCTACACATACGACCATCAAAGAGATGCCACTACCCACCTTCGGTAGGGATCATCGACAGGAAGCCAGATTAACTACTCTCCACACATCAGCAATGCATTTGCACACATGCAAAGATCCCGCCATGTCGTCCTGCAGCAGCTTGTATTCATCTCCAAGCCATGCCCAGATAACTCCCCATCTCAAATCACGACTAGCGTATTTCTGCCTCATAAATTAGAGCTCTGCGCACAATAGCGAGACGTAGGCAAGATATGTCTAACATGGCCAATCACATTGGGACCACGCCGCAGCCAATACCACCTGCTATACACACATCTCCTCTCTGCAATCACCAGTCGAGGTTCCTAGGAATACTAACATTCAACCAGAGACCGCGGCACCCCACCAATCCCACCAATTGCCTGCCGCTGCAGTGCCCAGCAAAGCATGAACGACCAATCGCAACTTGTTCAACTTCATACGTCGCTGCTTCATCACCATCACCAATGTAACCCCTGCTCTTTATAAGGACGGACCCGGGCAAATTACTTACTTGCTTACTTATTTAAATACCTAATCAAAGCTCGAATCCCAACGGACGACACCAACGAAAATTCGATCTGACGACGGCCAAATGATAACGATGACATTGCCAGTTCGCCAGTTCCGATTTCGCCACTGCATTCGCGCACGTGCGCCACGACGCGACGCCACCCCGGCGTTATGGCATGGCAGACCTTGCTATTCAAACGGTGCCCTGCTGTGTGCAGCATTGGTGGCGGCAGCCGAGCCATGATCCCCTGCTTCGCTGTTCTCTGAGACTTAGCATCACGGCCTCGTATTCCTCATGTCCTACTTCGAAGCGGATTTGGCCACAGCCCTCACAACCAGGCGCCATTTGCCGCCCGCTGTGAGGCCAGTCGGAGCTCGCCCTGCGAGCCCTCGCCTCCGCCTTATTGCCGGAACACCTGCTGGACTCGCGCCACTGGCTCGCGGCAGAACGGGCAGTTCGGGGGTGCTGGCAGCCGCCGAGCACACTGCAGGCACGCGCCGTAATGCCCGCAGTTCATGAACAGCGCGTTCGCCTCCGCGGTCAGACAGATTCTGCACTGCCGCAGTCGCTCCATCTCCTCCCTCAGAGCCTCTGCCTGCTGCGCCTGCACCTCCTGCTGGATGGCCTCCTGCAGGCGCCGCCGCCGCCCGCTCATGTAGCGCTCGTACTCTGCCGGCCGCAGATGCCGGGCAAGCTCCAGGTCCGTGTACTCGCAGCTCTCGCACTCAGCCGTCGGATCCTGATCATCCAAGCCCACCACAGTGCTTTCGATCACGGAGGCACACAACTTCTACACTTGCACACAAGCGGTAGCCTCCTTGCTGCCGGCCTCGATCAGTTCATGTACGGTTGATCGTATGCGGAACCGCGCCGCACCACTCACTCCATGCATTTGGCAGGCCAGAATGACTGGGGCTTTTCACATCCATTGTCCTGAATATCGCAATGCGCGTCATGCAACACCTTGGCAGGCCTACGGAGCGCATCGCACCCTCCGCCCCTACAGCCCACCATTGCCCTGAATATCGCAATGCGCGTCATGCAACACCTTGGCAGGCCTACGGAGCGCATCGCACCCTCCGCCCCTACAGCCCACCATTG